>JAOSBM010000206.1:42251579-42267122 GCA_027568955.1 Erythroxylum tenue
CAATTACCGTCGGTAACTCAATAAATATTACGACGGAATATAGTTCCGTCGTTAACGTGACACTAACTTCCGTTTTCGCTGCGGGACGTACCGACGGTGGTTCCGTCCCTTAATTATAACGACGGACATTTCACCGACGATATTTTCAATCCATGTCCGTCGCAACCAAAAAAACAACGGACAATAGTCCGTCGGTGTTCCGTTGATAAAATGCCGACGGACGATGACCGTCGGTATTTAATACCGACAGCCTTAATGACGACGGTTTCTTCTTTCGTCGTTTTCCGTCGGCAAACAGAATTGCCGACAGAAATGTTTGTTTCGCTGACGGAATAATCCGTCGGAGAACCTCAATTTTCTTGTAGTGCCCGACTCTAGCAGGGATTAGTCTGGGTGTAAATAGCTTAAAAGTATCTTCCCATATTTAGAACCCTCCTAAAAGACTAAAACACCTCGTGGGAACAAAAAAAAAAGGTGCATATTGTGTGAGTTATCAAGCAAAACTTTGAATTAATTCCTACGGATCAAGTCCAATTTAATTTTTGAATTGCTCAAATTTAGAACCTTAATTTCGAATCAAACTAGATTAGATCGATTCATACTACACTTTTTTGTCGATATTAAATTTTTAAATAACTTCAAATTCGATCAAATATGCATAAAATATATTTAATAATAGATCGGAAAAATTTTTAAACACAATCATTTAAAATTTAATTAAATTTTAGTTTGACTTTTTTTTTAATTTTAGGTCAGATTGATGAATATTTTAAAAACGCTCAAATTTGAACTGATCAACTTTTTAATTTGGAATTTAATTTTCTAACTTAATTTAATTTAATAATTTTTTTGTTAAAAAAGGATCATTTAATTAATTGATTATTCAATTTTCGTAATTGATAAAATTTTACAAATTAATTAACTTTTATTTAATAGTATCTTTTTAATTAAACTTTATTTTTAATAAAAATGAGAAATTTTTAATCATTTTCTAATTCTTCTATTTTATTAAATCTTTAATTAAATTTCTTTTCTTCCATTTAAAAAAACATGTTTGTTGACTTCAAACTCAAAATATCTAACACTAGCAACTAAGATATTAAGACATTTGTATCCAAATACAAGCACAAAAAATTGGTGGATGCAATCAATTCCGGATAACGCGGCATCACTCTTCCAGGTGCATGCACTCGTGTTCATGGAACCTTGGGCTCCAGTTCCTCACTCCAGAAGCTCTATTCATATAATTAAACCTCTTCACTAGATCGTTCTTCATTCCTAATTCCTCCGAGAAAATGGCAGTCTCGGCCAAAGATGGCCGGCTCACCTTCTCAGCCGCCTGCCAGTTTCGTGGGGTTGCAGGATTGTCGGCCAAGAATTTAAAACTTGAGAAGTTTTCCAATGGAGAGCTAATGGGACATAAGCTTAAGCTCCCACAAGTGCAATATTGTGGTCAAGGCACTAGTAACGTTCCTAGACTACATGTGTGCATGTCTCTGACTGCTAATGTGGTTGCAGGCGAGTCTAAGGTTAGCTAATTGACCTCCATGTTTCTTCTACAGAACACAGTCCGACACAATTAAGGAGTAGAACCCACGTTCTTTACATGTTTGCTTTAATGACAGTGTCTTGTAAGAGTAAATTTAATGATCTTTTTATTCAAATTATGAATGATTTTGAAGATAAAGAACCTGGAGACGGAAAGGAAGGATTCACGTACTGTTGTGGCTGTGATTCTCGGAGGAGGAGCTGGCACTCGTCTGTTTCCTCTCACCAAGCGCCGTGCCAAGCCCGCTGTGAGTCATTTCCTTCTCACATTCTCTTTCTGTGATCTCTGAAGTTCTTTTTAATGGTGTATATGGACACTTGGTTCTGGTTACGAACTCTGTGGAGCCTCTTCTTCAGTTTTAGGACGACAATACAATTTGGAAACATGTACTTAAGTATGATAACGGAGTTCGGGCCGGATTGGATTGGATAAATTTGAATTCGATCAAGTTTCAATTTAAAATTCAGAAAAATCTAAACTTTAATTGAGGTTTATGTCAAAATTTGACTTTCGAATAAATTTGAGTAAGAAATTTAAAAATTCTTTAATTGAAACATAAATTCAACTTAAATTTTGATCAAATGAAAATTAATTGTTATTTTGAATCGATAAAACTCTTTTGTCAACTCAACATCCAAATTAACTGTTTAATTTTGAATCGACGAGACCCTTTTGCCAACTCTACTTTTGAGTTACGATCGTTGATGATATTTAACGTTCAGGTCTCTATTGGAGGTGGATACAGGCTGATTGATGTGCCAATGAGCAACTGCATTAATAGTGGGATTAACAAAGTCTACATTCTTACTCAATTCAACTCACAATCACTCAATAGGCATCTTGCTCGAGCTTACAACTACGGCCAAGGAGTTAGTTTTGGTGATGGTTATGTTGAGGTACGTATGTACATTTCATCAGATAGAACTTCTAGTCTGGTGTGTATGATTTCTCAAAGCATGTTAATGTTGAGGTACGTATGTAGACTTCATCAGATAAAACTTCTAGCCTGGTGTGTATGATCTCTCAAAGCATGTTAAACAGGTTCTAGCAGCTACTCAGACTCCTGGAGAGGCAGGTAAAAGATGGTTTCTGGGCACTGCTGACGCTGTGAGACAGTTTCATTGGCTTTTTGAGGTACTTGTCCAATTTCAACACAAATTTCTTCTTCCAAATTTGTGAAACAGTTACAAATCTGTTCTTCCATGATTCTATCTATGGAGTGATGTTTAAGTTATCAAACATAAACTTTAACACTACTTCTATACCATAGGATGCAAGGAGTAAAAACATTGAGGATGTTCTGATTCTGTCTGGAGACCACCTGTATAGAATGGATTATATGGACTTTGTGCAGGTAATATACAGAGAGCACAGATACTAGATAGTTCATTCCAATAGTAAATTCAGTTGTCTAATTTACTAAACATTAAGATTCATCTGTTGATTTCCAGAACCATAGGCAGAGTGGTGCAGATATCTCTATTTCTTGTATCCCAGTGGATGGCAGGTAGGCTAATACTCTCTTAAGAGATGCATTTCAAAGTTTCAATCTCTCAAAAGTGATCTCAACTCTGATACCCTTGTTCTATAGGCTGTTATTATTGCTGCTACTAGAGATCAATGCACTTAAGAAAATTACAAAAACGAAAATATTGATTTTGATCCCTCCTACACGCCGATATGAGGGTGAAAAGGAAAAAAGGATTCTATATCCTTGTTCCGACCTGACCTTGAGATTATAAGCCTTGCAAACTACCAAACTGCTCTTCCCTGAAGAGAAGTGAATTAACAGATGAACAAGGATTGAATTACAATCCATTGCATCATATTGTTTTATCTCTCAATTCACAGAATATAATATGATAAGATTTCGAGAATTAAAGACTTTCCTCTGGTTCTATGATAGCCGAGCCTCAGCCTTTGGTCTTATGAAGATTGACAGCAAGGGAAAGATAATTTCATTCAGTGAAAAGCCTAAAGGGGATGACCTGAAGGCAATGGTTGGTTTCCTAATTCCTTGAATCTTTGAATAGACTAGAAATTCTAAAGTCCAGCTGCTAACTTCATCATATGCTTTAGCAAGTCGATACCACAGTGTTGGGACTTTCAAAGGAGCAAGCTGTCAAGAAACCATACATAGCTTCAATGGGAGTGTATGTCTTCAAGAAGGAGATACTCCTGAATCTCTTAAGGTACTCAAAATTAACAGAAAATAAACTATCACAATCATGACTAGAGGAGCAGTATAGGAAGTAAAATGTTGCTGTTTCAGATGGCGTTTCCCAACTGCAAATGACTTTGGATCGGAGATAATTCCAGCCTCAGCAAAAGAGTTCAATGTTAAGGTATGCATGTGTTCTTACTGCTACGCCTTGCTATCTCATGAATAGAGACGCAAAACAAAATGTTAACATGGTATTTATGATATATTGCATGAGCAGGCTTATCTCTTTAATGATTACTGGGAAGACATAGGAACCATCAGATCCTTCTTTGAGGCAAACCTGGCCCTGACTGAGCATGTAAGTAACAAGAAAAGATTTGCTTTTCAATAATTCTGCTATGGTAAACTGAGGTAATTTTTGGAACTACGGGTTAGATGAGTGAGTGATCTTATGTATCTTTCTTTCAGCCACCAAAATTTAGCTTCTATGATGCTGAAAAGCCTATCTATACATCAAGAAGAAACTTACCTCCTTCGAAGATTGACAACAGCAAGGTAAATTAAGTGTTCCACTTCTTCTCGGTGCTCTGTATTTGGACAACATACAAGCAGTGTTTATGTTTCTACAAAATCATTTTCCACTCAGACTGCTTTACCATCTGTTTTCTGCTTCTGAATTCACTCCCGTGCAGATTGTTGATTCCATCATATCTCATGGAAGTTTCATAAACAATTGCTTCATTGAACATAGCATTGTCGGTATCAGATCCCGAATCAACTCAAACGTGGAATTAAAGGTTCCCTTGATCACTACATCATTAAGCTTGTTTTTATAATTGACAAATCAACATATGAATGAAAAATCTAGTTGTATGATTCATGGCTTCTAATGATTCTATACTGATGTATATACCCTTATGACACAACTAAATAAATACAGGACACCTTGATACTTGGTGCTGACTACTATGAAACAGAAGCTGAAGTGGCTTCACTTCTAGCTGAAGGGAAAGTGCCTGTTGGAATAGGAGCAAACACAAGAATCAAGTACGTAACATGCTTTCAACTCCTGCCCTTGTTTAGTACTCCTCTCAAGTCCTGTTCTTCATTGCTTACTTGTTAACCTCATGCCCACTTACGTTGCACAGAGACTGCATTGTTGACAAGAATGCAAGAATCGGGAAGAACGTCGTTATTACTAACTCAGAGGTATGATCTGCAGACCGCAAGTTGTGAAAAGCAAATAATATTCTGTCCTCACTTGATTACTGCCCAGAACGATTTATGTTCTGCTTTTCATCTTCTGACAAGAGTTAAAGGATATTTTCTTCTACAAGAGTTCAAATCTTGATATGATTTTAAAATATTTTTATAATACAAAAAGAAAATTTTAAAAATACACAATAATCACTATATTTCACATACCTTGCCTTTTGCTCATGCCGTATGAGATATAAGGAATGTTCAGGTCACTTTCTTAACTTGTTATGCTGTTTAACATGCCCCATAATATCTGATTTGCAGGGCATACAAGAAGCTGATAGATCATCTGATGGCTTCTATATCCGATCTGGTGTTACTGTTGTCTTGAAAAACTCCATAATTCAAGATGGAGTTGTAATATAATCGAGTTATTTATCTTGACATCCTTTTTTGATTAGTCAGGATGGAGAACAAGAAATGAGTTATGAAACATCACAATGTTCATATGCAAATAGCAATAAATTTAGCATATCCTCCAAGTCGATTTGACAAGATGATAGGCCATCTTCTACAACCATCACATCACTGTTTGAATTGTTGCTTTATATAACTAAAAATACTTTAGTCAATTATCTTAATACTATAGTTCATAATGGACCAATTCATTTCAAAGTAGCTCAATTCTGAAGTTCCTCTCATTCAATGAGATGCACTTGGACATAAACTTTCGTTCAATATTACTGCTAATACGCAACAGTATTTCTCTCAGTTCTTCAAAACAAGCAGAAAAAATGGTGTTATTCCAAAGAAGGGGAATAGAAACTCCAAATTGATGAACTTAGAATCAAGAAATGGAACAAGTACATATGACTACATTATACAATATTAACTGTTCTATTTGGCAATGTATTATCTCAATGGACATCTAATGTGCATTGTAATGCAAAGGAAGCAAAGATCTGACACTGTGGTCCATCAGATATTTCTCTTAAACACTGAAGTTTGTTGATGAAGAAAATGTGATGTATCTCATTCATACTTTCTAATAAAAGAGAAATATTAAACATACATTCTTCTTCTTGACTATGAATGAGATAAGCATCTATTCAGGTCATTCCAGACAACTAAAATTATTGTGTAGATCTCCTACTCCCCAAATTATATGTTTGTCTCATTAAGTTGTAAGCCTTTTCAGGTTCTCACTAATTGGTTCTCTAAAATTGAAGGGAAAGAGTAGAACTAAAAAGAATAAGCGAGCACTTAAACTTTATTTAATTGTATGGTAAGCTCTCCACAGTTAAACATCAACTCATTCTCATACCGTTGCAGAACAAAACGCTCTTCTGGCGTTATTATGCTGGTGACAAAACATTTTTCGTCTGAAAAAGGTCTCCTACCTGTTCGTCCAGCTCGATGAAGATAATCTACAGCTGTTCTTGGAAGATCAAAGTTGTATATGTGAGTTGTCTCTGGCAGGTCCACTCCTCTGGCAGCTATATCAGTTGATATGAGAAGATAGCTACCTCCTTGCCTTACTTCCTACATTTATGAAGAATAAATTAGCAGATACCAACTTGACCAAGTGTATCGTCAAGAAACACATCGTTGATAAACACATCTTTGATTAGCTTTTCTTTCTTTCCCTTTTCATTTTGTGGGATAAGTTATTGCCTCTCAATGCTGAACTACAAGAGCAAATTAGTAATCAGCAGAACAGAAGTTCTAAAGAGTTCGGATGAATTGAATCATAAGTTCAAATTAAATGCACAACTGGTAAGGCTCTCTTTCTTTGAACCAAATAACAATCAATTAGCAATGTTAATGCAATAATTCCATTTTTTCTTCGTATAATTTAACACCATGCACTATGCCAATATCTGCTCCCCGTTCCCTCTCCTCCGTACACAAGTGTACTAAACACTTAAGCCAGCTTTTCATTCATTTTCCAGCCAATTAGATACCAGATAGCACTTACAGATAAAGAAGCTGCTCGTGAATTGAAATTCATGTCTTCTTCCAGAAGGAGAATGTCTGAACAATCTCCCAAAGAACTTTTCAAGAAGTCCAATAAACTGGTAGTTGGTGGAACATCTCCTGCCTTTTTTGATTTTTCAGACTTCCAATGAGAGAAAGAAATGAATCAATTCACTTAATTATCTCATTTGACATAAATGATATGTCTACGCACAAGACATGTGGATAGGTGTTAAAAAAAGGCATATATTTCGATCTGCTATGTCATGCTTCATGCAACCCTATATATTGCACAGACACATCACAGAGGGAATTGTCTACCCTATGAATTTATGGTTAAATAAAAAGTATAAATGTATAAGGATCACGAGAACAGAGTTGTGAAATGCATCAACAGGCCAAGAAGGATATTCTTTGCGTACCTGCTCAGCAACAAAAATAATTGCAGACTTGGGTGCATCAGAATGCAACAATAATAGTAACATTTGCTGCCTCTGGTCTTTAGGGCACAACTGTAGGCAAGCAATGTCAGAAAACTCTGAACTAAATTCTTGAGAATATAAGTATTCAACTATGAAAGGCTATTCTTGGAATGGAAAAAACCATCATGAAAGTACAAACATATGCAAATTTTTGTAGCTGTCAACATGTCATAATGCACAACGTGAAATAGCCAAAATCCCTTACCACAAATCTATGTTGCAGACATGATGGCATGGGGTCGATGGGATTGACATGGACATGAACTACATCACTCTGTAAAAAACCATAGAATATAACAGGAACTACGTCAAGTCAGCAGCAATGTATTAAATTCCCATATGACCATTAAAAAGATTATAACTGAACCAACCTTGGTCCACTTCTGCTGAATACAATCATGCAAAAATCTTCTGTGTTGAGGGATAGATGCACTAGCAAAGATTGTCTGACGGTCATTGCATGACGAATAAGATGTCAACAATTTTCGAAGAGAACTGACTTGCTTTGAAGAGTTGAACATGAAGTCAACCTGCTCAAATGATAAATATAGCATGTCATTCCTCCTAACATACACTGTGTTAGAAAATAATTGTGTAATTAAATTCGAAAGAATAGAACATCATCATAATCAGACTTCAGCTATATTACTTACAAATCTCTCAAAATTCGATTGAAGATTATACAAGCCAAAAGTTATCTAATCCAATTTGTGAAAATAATATACTTCTAAACCTTCCGAAAATTTCATTGAGATTCTTCTGGGAACCCAAAATAAAAGAGATAGGAATTACCTCATCAATAACTAGCACCTGCAATGCTTCAAGCTTAAATATGTGTTTTTCCACCATTTGGCATAAACTAGGGATGGTTGCCACCACCATTGTAGGCGGCTCTGCCTTCAACATAGACTTGTTAGTACTTCATTCCCAACCTATACCCAACTCTACTGGAAGTCTGGTTTGTAAGGTTAATGGTACTTAAATTTGTTACAAAACTGAGAAATGGAAACTTCAAATCTAAAATGACGCCTCACCTTTAGCCAACTCTTATGCCTTCTCAATGTCCCTCCATCTAGAAGAGCCATGACAGTGCAAGGCTTCTGATCAGATTCCATAGGCTTTGCAGCCAACATCCGAGCAACTTTTGTGACCTTGTTCACAAAAAAGTAGCACCACACCATTGCTGTTAGTCATTAAACAATAGAACACTCCTCCATCTAACTTTCCCCAGGTGGGATTCATTCGTCCAACAATAACACTCGCAGTTATTGAGTAATGGAAAATGGAAAAGATAAAATTACAATTCTGAGCAACCAAAGATACTTACTTGCATGCCAAGTTCCCGGGTAGGCACTACAATTAGTGCTTGAACAGCCGATCTTTGAGTGTTTACAATAGAAAATATCAGTAACAAGTAAGCAAGCGTCTTTCCAGAACCTGTCTGAGGTGAGCAAAAGCTTAGAAGTATCACGCATCAATCAGACAAAAACAAATAACCCAAATCATTTCAAAGGAAGCACAGAAATCGACCTGGGCATGAAGAAGACAATCACGCCCACTAAAAAGAACAGGCAAAGCTTGCCTCTGTACGCCTGTTGGCATCACATACCCCACCTCCTCCGCCCTGAAACATGTTAAACATTTGAATAACAAGAACAATCATGTTAAAAGAAGGACTACAATTTCAGTATGTACCAATTTTCAAAAAACAAAAGACCGTAACTAGTAAGAAAGAGAAACACGGTTGAAAGTTTGAAACTTGCCGGCGGAGTATATGCTCGGGAACGTGACCCTCACAGATTTCTCGGAGAGTCGAAGCGTCGTTCACTTCAACATTAGTTTCTCCGAATGGAGTAGTAGAGGAGTCGAAGACAGTGGCATGTAAAGGCCTGAACTTGGGTGCAGAAATTAGAGGAATTCGAGTTGATAAGATGAATGACAAGTTGGGATAGAGGTTGGTGGATTGTGAATGAATTGGGATAAAATATTGAGATGATTTAGAGAAGAAAATAGTTTGTGAAGCTGATTGAAACCGAGCAGACGAGACTGAGGAAGCCATCGTAATTGCTTCTTAGCTCGAATGCTTATCTCACTCTTTAGCTTCTGGCAAGTAAGAGAGAAATTAACATGGTGGTACTGTCCGGTTCGGTTGAACCGAGTTAGGCCGGATCTAATAATTTGTCAACAGGGATGTTATTGTCCGGTTCGGTTGAGCCAAGTTAGGCTGGGTCAAATAATTTGTCAATAAATGTTGTCGACTGGTTCGGTTCACCTAAGTTAGGTCACGTTGAATAATTTTTCGTTAATTGGTTTGAAAAATTTACCGAGGTAGTTCTTTTTTTTTAGTTTTAAATTTGAGTTTATTAAAAAGCTGTATTTTAGTTTTTAAAAAAGTTATTTCTATTTAAAAAGTATTTTTAAATTTTACAGTCAAATATTTATTTTTTTAAAAAATAATTTTTGCAGTAGAAAAAAGTACTTTTTTACCCTTCAAATATTAAACCAAACAGACACTAAATTTAGGTTGACTTGAGGCCTAGCTTGAAAGTAACCAAATTAGGATTGACTGGATTTTACGGTGGGCTTAGGCCAAGTTTTTTGGGCCTGATTGAGCCTGAGATCCGATAGTTAATAACAAAATTATTTTTTGATGATTTTTTTCAAAAATAATAATTCAAGCTAAGTTTGGGTCAAACTCGAGCTTGAGCTTAGTACATCAAGTCCAGGCCAAAGATAGCAAAGGTCTAGCGGCCATTGGAACTATTGGGTTTTGAGAGATACAAAAAATGTTATCTTTGTCATCCGAGGATAGATAATAAAAAGTGAGGGACAACAATCAAACAGGTATAGATGATATAATTTTTTTATTCTGTGCTCTATCCCTGGTGACGGAGACAACAACCAAACTTAACGTAAAGCTTAACCTAATTGTTCGAATGGCCAATGCCCCATTTGACAAATTGTCACTTTACAATGCAGACATGTGTTATTTGGGCCGACTCCCTAAATTCAAATTTTCACTTTATTATTGAACTTTTTCAAATTCTACAACAAAATAATTGCATGTCAATTTTTTAAAAATCAAATAATTTTTATTTACGATATATCTAAATAATAGTGGTTTGATTCAAAATATTATAAATTATATGATATTTTAAAATTAATATATTAAATTTATCCATGTCGATAAATAGAAAATCCAATGTTGACTATAATCATTATTAACCTCGTCATAATATAGTGGAAATTAAAAATTTCCAAATCAAATTTTTTGTTGGATTGAAACGAAACGACAACTAAAATGGGTTAGAATTTAGAAACTCCCGAGTTAGGACGGAGTTCGGTTGGGTTGTCCAAAAGCGAAACATCCACGTTTTCATTTACATTATCGAACCAAATAATTTAACCGTACTCCTTTTCGATTTTAATATGATAATTTGTTGCTTTTAGTCTAGTTCTTGCCGTGTGACTTGGACAAAGAGTTGAACAAACAAGTAAACCCAAAGCATTGAACTTGTTTTTTTTACATTTTGTAACGAGCCCTTGCTTTTTTATGTATTTTGTCCGAAAGGGTCTCCTTTTTGTTCTTTTAGCAATAACTTCTTGAAATATAGTGCAAATAAAGGGATTAAATCTTCTATCTAATATTATGATGTTTTATTATGTCTCATAAATCTCAATCATTTATTTGTAAAAGTTTCGTGTTCGTTTATACAAGACCTATATAAATAATTGACTAAAAATTATAGAATAAAATAAGACATCATAAAATTGAACAAAAGATTCAGACTCCAAATAAAGGGACTTGGACACGAGGATATAGTGATGACTTAATTAACAGAACAAAATCTAAGGTGAGATTCTTGTTTATTATATAAGTTTGAATCAAACAATCCAACAAATATTTTAAATTAAGAGATTTTTCATCAGAATCACCGTCTGAATCGGCCTTTTCCCTCCTCTTTCTCTCCGTTTTTTGTTTTTCCGTTCAGCTTTCCTTCCATCAACCACTCCTCTTCCTCTCTCTGGAAGCTCCTTTTTACTCTCTCTCTCTCTCTCTCTCTCTCTTCAGTTTTCCTTTTTCATTCATTGACTCGGCGACTATGGAAGGTTTGGGTTCCTTTCCATCTTCTTCTTCTTCTTCCTCAGTGACGGAGAAGCGACTGCTTTCATTTGTTGTTTCGCCGGCGGGAGGTGTTGTTGATGAGGATCTCGAGGACGCTTGCAGTATCTGTCTGGAGCCTTTCACTTCTGAAGACCCTGCCACTGTATCACTTCTTCACTTTCTTTATCTCTCTTCTCGAGACCCCGTCACTGTATCACTACACATTTTTTAAAAAAATTGTAATGAGGCTTTTTTTGTTGCATTGGTGCTATCTAAATCCTTTCATTTCGGGGAATTTTGATGGTGATCTGCTGTGTTTCTGTGTTTGTTGAAGCCTTGTTCATTCATTTTCTTGCCTTTTCCCTTTCTTTTGGATATGTTCTCCTCAACCATTACTGAAGAGTGTGATCTCTTCACTCAATTGACACTATATATAAGTTTATAATTGAGTTAAAAAGTAATTTCTCTATTAAAATTAGAAGGTGATAATCGAAAAAGATGATATTATCAAAACAGATGGTACAGGCAGTCTTAAATACACAAAAAAGTATGGGATTACACTGATATTTACTTTGAAGTTGTTATGAATTGAGAATCCCGATCAGGATTTTGTTTTCTTTTTTCAGATAACCAACTGCAAACATGAATATCATCTTCAGTGCATCCTGGAATGGTAAGTTTATAGAACTTCGGTTTACAGATTGAGAATCACCATTTTCTACCTCCCTGCACCAGTTTAGCATAAGAATTAAGGTTGAGCTATACGCTGTGATTCATACATTTGTAGGTGCCAAAGAAGCAAAGAGTGCCCAATTTGTTGGCAGTTAATATCCCTGGAAGTCCCTGCCAGGTAAATAAATTGCTGCACAAAAATTTTATCTTTGACAACCACAGACGATATGGAAGAACCTGACTTTCCCATTAATCCTGAAACTCCAACATGGTGTTTCTTTTTTAATTTCTGTTGTTTGATAATTTTTCTTTTGTAGCCAAGAGCTGCTCGATGGTATTGAAACTGAGAGACGTTTAAGGACAAAGAACACGATTCGAGCTGCTGTGGCAACAAACGTTTCTCATTTCCATGAGGATCATGATGAGGAACAGGTGCTTGTTTTCTTGATTCTGAAACTCTAACTACAACCTTATCTTGCTGCTTGTATGCTTATTTCTTCTGGGTGACTTGGAAACTCTCAGGATTCTTATTCAGATGACACTGATGTTGATGAACGTTTTGCGTGGCATCAAGCTGCTGCTGCAAGTAGAGCTTCGTTTAGAAGGGAGAGACAAAGATCCTTTGTACTTAGTCCTCCCGAGTACTATGTATTTACCTCAGGAGATGGACTAAGTTCGGGATCATCAGGTGGTAATTCACCAACTCCTAATAAAGATTCAGCTCCTAGCCTTCCATTTTCATATGGGGAAACAATCTCTGCCCATTTTATGGATAGAGATATCCCTATTACGCCAAGGTATGGTTTCATAACCCTGTTTCTTCATGCGACATAATTTGTTTCCTGAAACATTAAATTGACTTTATGTAGTAAAAGATGGTTTGCAAGTTCTTGAAGTAACTAAAAGAAGAAGAAAGCAAAGATGGTTTGCAAGTTCTTGAAATAACTAAAAGAAGAAGAAAGCGGATAATGATACTTGCGATGACGAAGCTACTTATATTATGTACCTATCATATAATGTTGGTTGCTTCAATCACTCTACTTAGAGAAGTCACTGTCCTATTTCTTGATGGTTCATTTTCAGTGCTCCGTTCAGACAATCATCAAACCATAGTCCCCCCGTGTCTGACTGTCCGTCCCTCTCTGAATCTCTTAAATCTAGATGGTCTGTAGCTTCAGCCAGGTACACGGTTCAACATTTTTCACCTTAAGGCTCTCAACTAAGGTTTACGGTTTCCTATATACTGTAGGTGAAAGTTAAAAAATAAAATAAAAATGTCATGCAATAGGTACAAGGAAACAATCTCTAAAAGTACTCGAGATATTAAGGAGAAGCTACTTGCACGTAACAATTCAGTTAAGGAGCTGAGCAGAGGAGTTCAGAAAGAGATGAGTGCAGGTGTTGCACGAATGATTGAACGCCTGGATCTTAGCTCTAAGAGAAATGGGTCTTCTAGTCCAGTCTCTAATGCTACTGCAGGAATTTCAAACTTCTTCCAGAAGGGCAAGGCAGTGCAAGAGAACGTTCTTGTTCAAACACACGATGTTACAAGCTCAGGTGCATCCCCGCATGTCTAAGTGCAGGTGGATGCTTCCCATGTAATGGCTTGTTTAAAGTTGTTGCTGTTCTATACCACCGTTTTGGGCTGTGACGGGAAATGCTAACTCAGTTTTCTTCTTCACTCTTATTACAGGAAGGTCGGTCATGGTGAAGAATTTGATTCTTACTGATTATTTCTATACCCTTTATCATCCAAATTAATGGTATGTGATGCAAGTGACGTGATTGAGAAAACCAAGATGCCTGTTGGTTTCCGTCCTGCGCCGCTTATTTATGCGTATTACGGATTATATAGTTACTTATTTTACCGCCATCATCACTCTTCTTTGTCTGTACAAAAGATGCAATATAAAATTTTTAAGAGGATTGCATTGGGATGTCAATGCCGTAGAAAACGCTCATTACAACAACTTGTTTGGCCTTCAAATGAAATCAGGTGGCTACTATTTGTGTTGTTCTAATTCTGTTTCAGTCCATCTTATATACACATTTCTGTAGGCAATATAAACTTTTTAAGAGAATTGCATGAGGATGCTAATGCCATAGAAAATGCTCATTACAACAACTTATTTGGCCTTTGAATGAAATCACGTAGCTATTATTAGTGTTGCTCTAATTCTGTTTCAGTCCATCTGAAATTATGTGGCTATCACTTGTGTTGTTCTAATTCTGTTCTAGTCTATCTTATCCATACATTTATGTAGGATAATGTGTGAATGAGATGGACTGGAACAGAATTAGAACAATACAAGTGACACAAGTGATCATGTCCCTTTCATTTTAGTTGGTAATGATTAGGAATTGCAATGTGACTCAGAACTAAATCATAGGTTGATCAAAACCAGATTAGAACTCAAACTCAATCATCTTTAGGTTGGATTTAGCAAGTTTGAATCAGATTTGAACTGAATTTAACTTATGTTCAAGTTCAGGGTTGTTGAGTCAAATTCAGATCAGTTCAAATCGGTCTTTAATAACAAAAGAATAAAAGAAAAATAGACATGTATTTGGACTTCGATTTATTAGGTCGCCGCACTATCACAGATTCATCCCCGGTCGAAGATGACAGAATAAACACAGCATTTGACCATCTCAACCAATCCAAGATATAAGAGCTCGAGATTGAAACAGTACCATTGTTCGGTGAAGTAAGAAAGAACACTCATTCGAAGCAGAGAAGCAAAAAGAAAGTGCAATCTCATGAGATTGAGCTGCCCTCTTCATTGGCACCTGGACTCCATTTTTGATATGATAACTTGTTTGACTCAATTCGAATAAATTGTTTTTTCACTCGAATTCGAGTCAAACTTGTATTAGAAAGAAAAATAAGTTGGGTTTGAATTGCTTAAATTACTAATCATTCAAGCTATGTAGTATCTTCCTTTAGTTGACTACTCTTTATGATCTATTTCAAATAGCTTCTTTAAGGAGTGGTCGAGTTAATAGAGCGGAAGGTATGGGATCAAATGATTCTATATTTTATTTCTCCTATTCTCTTAATCAAGTCTGTCGTACAAGATTTGCCTAATGCGAAATACCCGATTAACGTGATTTGCAAGCTATTGCATCAATCCAGAAGTTTATCTAATACGAATCTAAAAGATAACGACTGCAAATTCCTCCGTTTTAAAAAATATATATTTCAAATGAATTTAAATTATTTAAATATTATTTCCATTATTCATTAAAGTCAATTATTTAGCTAAAGTTATTTAATGAATATTGTAGATAAATATTAGTATACTCATTTATTTACCCTTTTTTTAATCCGGTGAAAAGAACAGTTAGCCTTAGTTAAAAATAATGCTGGTTACTATAGACCTCTCCAAATATC
>JAOSBM010000206.1:42268476-42281779 GCA_027568955.1 Erythroxylum tenue
TGCTTCACCTGCGGATTATTTACTTTTAGGCTCATGATAAAGTTCAATAAAGGTGCAACTAGAAGCTTAATTCTATATTTTTAGAGTTGCTGAGTGCAAGAGTTTACTCAATTTCACCGCAAAAACTCCTCAAATGGAAGTTGCGAAATCCAATTAAAGTGTATAGACGCTCTTGATATGTTTCCCTTCAAAGTCTTGCCAAGATCAATTGACATGTTTTTTAGTTTAAAAACAGTGATTATGCACACCAGCACGAAAAAATCCAGATGACAAGGGCAACTGGAGACCAGTAAGGTTGCATGAACTAATAAGAAAGTTCTCAAGTCATGCAGTTCTATGATTAAAATATCCTCTCAAATGTTAATGGCATTGCTTCTCAAATTATAGATGCTTATCTTGAAAAACATCCCCCAGAGAATCTAGTTGGAGTGTGATGATAGACAAAACATAAAAGTTTACCTTACCCCATAAACCCCACATCCTAAATCCTATTCCATTACATTATTATCTTCCCGAGCATCACATAAATTTTAGTTTATCCTTTTATTCAATTCCAAGTTCTTAGAAAGTCGAAGAAAGCAGCTGTAGTGAACAATCACTTATCACGCCTCATTTCTTAGTTTAACAAGCAATTCAGAAGACATGATAATTAGATTTATAACGCATAAAAATAGAAATTGAGAAGGAAATGGGAAGTGGGTAACTTACGGGAAGCCCAAAGATCACAACTTTTTTGCCCTGCAAGCATCAGATTAAACAAAGATAAACGAAAAAGAATAGACAAAACGAAAAACTACAAATCACTTAATTCTATGAATTTTTTATGTGGGGAAACCTTGAAGATGTCTTTGAGCGGCGTGGTCGAGAAACTGGAGGAGACGCCTTCGTCCCAGCTCCGAGCTTTCTGGAGTGAAACACCGGGTGCGGCCGAGACCACGTTAGCTCCAACAGCGATCTTCGCATAAGACCGAAGACCGTCAACTATCGACCTAAGAGCTGAGGGATGAGCTCGCTTAAGCAATTGGGAAGCCATAATTAACCAGCTTCTTGCTTCGTGTCGCTGTCTGTGAGTAACAGACTTCATAGTGCAAACTGCTGATTCAATTTAGATTACATATGGATAATGGGCCGGATCGTGTTGGGTTCGGTCCTTTATTACCATTCGACCCATATTTAGATTGTGGCTTGGCCCACTTAGATTCTGGCTTGTACTCAACAACAATAAAACTTCAAAGTTCAAACTCTTCTAGGCTTGTTCTCACTCTGTCCTCTAAGGGTGGCAGAGAGTTTTCAATCTGATTAATATCCGCACTATCTGATCCAAAAAAATAAATATGAAGGCTAAAAAATATAATTTAAATAGATTTTAAATGGATGTTAAAAAATGGACGTAAATATAGATTTGGATATGAGTAACTTATGCATCCGTCTTAGGCTAACGGATCAAATACGAGTTAACTAAGTTTCGAATCGAATTCGAGTTTGGAGGGGTTGACACGAAAATCAAATTGAATTGTGTAACCCATCTCTAAAATAATGTCCTTATAATTTATAAATTTAAAAAATTTTAAATCAAAATAATATCATTTTTGAGCCGTTTGAAACCGATCGAGTTTCAGGCCATCCAAACCCGATAAGCTTAAGTTTAGGCCTAAAGCCTCGGGCCAAATCATTTTGGGTAGAACTCGGACTGGAACACATTCCCGAGCCCTTTGCCATCTTCACATATGATGTAATTATAAAAAGTTAAAAACAATAGCTCTTTAACTTTTTGTTTTTTTTCTCCAAATTTCCATAAAATTGATGATAATGGTGTTGAATCTTATGCCTTAAAGAATCAAGAAAGTAGTCATGTAGATACCCACACAAAGCCCCCACAAAATCTCTTGTCAAGAACAACATATCTCAACAAACGAAAAAGCGATAACATTCTAACACCGTCTAACTTGGGAATGGCCGGTGGTGTCAGTTGCTTCCCCGTCAGTTGATTGGACACGTAGAGGTTGGATTGGAAGCATTAATCTTTCTTTTTATCTCTTTGATTGTGCGTTGCATCATTTTCATGAATCTTCAGCCTGAGCTGTTGCACATGCACTTACTCTATAAAGTCTTCTCTTTTTGAAACAATCTCTTGCGCAAGTGGGCGGGTGCTTAAGATATTGAGTCTTGTGAGCCCACATCACATCATCCATTAATTATTTCGATATGCTGATAATTCAGTTCAGGGGATGTTTTTTTTTTTTGGGTGTATGATATTCGATCGACAAAAATTATTCCATGCTCAATCCTTTCTACTTTGTTCTTGGACCTTATTATTAGGGTTTGTCGTTTGGAGGATTCAAGGACTTGAATGATTATGATTTTATTCGGTATAGTTGAAGACTATGTATTTATTCTTCTTGATGAAAGCTTCAAAATATGTATCTGCACCTGGAAAAAAGTTTAAATTCAGCTTCTGTGGGAATTTACACGGCTGCTTCTTCAATTATACTATAGAAAAGAAGGAAATTTGACCTGTTCTGAACTGGCATATCACTAGTTCCTTCCAATCCTTACTGGTACAAGATTCACAAGTCCAAATTCTACCTGTTAAGACATCAGATTCTTGACAGCTTTGAACTCTTTTTTTGGTTCTTAAAATGGACCCTGACTGCAAGTAGTTGTTTCCTTGAAGCAAATGCTTTTACAAGTTGGAAGTAATTAGCTATTTGTAAGGTTTCGTGGTCATATGAAAAGCTGAATCCTGGAACAAAAAGAAAGTGACTCATTTGGAATTGAATGAATAACCAACCACATTCATTAGCAGAACATTTTACAATGCTTAATAGCAACCATACATTTCCACTATTGAGAGGTAAGCTACAACCATTTTGGTGTACCTTTGCAAGAACCTAACAATTAAGAAGCAGAATTGATGGCTTTTTCCATGTACATGTTTCAGAAATAAAGATCACAAGTAATTAAACTACATATTCCTTGCGTCTCACCATGTAAGTTGCTGCTGGCAATCAAATTAGTAGGAAATTATTGGATATATATGCCTGACAATTGTGGTATATGTATAGATTTAGCCTTTCTTGGAGCTAAAAGAATTGTTGTAGTAAGATACTTGAGAAATCGTTCTAGCGTTGTTATCTTGCTGTCTGTGGGAGGTTGATTTGGAGTTACACGAGCCATATCTTCCTTGTCTGTTCTTTCTTCTTGGTTGAGACGATTGGGGGATAAAAACTCCTGTTCCTTTGCTTTCTCTTTTGCAATTCTGCTGGTATATAACTGGAGATGGTGCAATTGGATAGTTTCCTCCTGGGAATGTCTGCAAAAGTTGCAGTAAACCTAGTTCAGTCAGCGCTTTAGCTGCCACAGCAGTAGGTGATAGTTGAGCTAGTACAAAAGAGTTGCAGAAGAGTATAGAGAAGTGCAGAAATATAACGAACCTGGAAAGAAACTGAAGGGCAAATTTCAACTTTGTCCTCATCATCGTCCATGATTAGAAGAGAAATCTGCTTGCTTAAGTCAGCAAAGAACAAATCATCTTCTAACTCCATACTTACTTCCGTAGCAGTACAGCACCAACTACAAGCACACCAATCTCTCTTTTTATGCTCAAAAGTTGGTGTGTGTTAGGCACAGGAACAAAGAGATCTTAAAGTTCCAATCTTTAAATGAAGTTCCTCTCGTTTTCTTTTCCTTCATTGATACGGAGATGAAGAGGTTATAAATAGAGGAAAAATGCAAGAGATGGGTTAAGTAGAAGAGAGTGCATGTGGGTTTGTGGGGTCTATATGGGCAGTTGGCCAATCTGGCCAAGTCCCACAAGAATCATGAAGTGATGTGTTGATGATATTATCCAGTTGGGGAAATAAGATGAGGGAAACAGAGGAGAGGCAGAGCAGCAACATCCCACATACCCACATATCCATCCAAGATAGCCTCAATATCTCCAACACGTATGCTTGGTTGTGATTGTGCGTGAGGTGTCTCACTCTCCCCCCTACAAAAACAAATGTATGTATGCATGTATAGACACATAACATTTTCTATAGGTTATGGTTCAAAATTCATAGTCTAGAATCCATTGGATCGACATGTATGTGGATGATGAATCTATCTGAATCCTGACCTCCTTATCTGATATCTTGTCTCTTGGCACTGTAGAAGTAAACTTATCGGAAGTAAGCTGCAAGCTTGTCAAACCCAGTTCCAAAGGGCTCGTCTTTATGGGACGTTTCAGTGGGACCTTGTATCGTGTAGAAGTTAAAATAGGTGAGCTTTTGTTCTAGCTCAAAGAATGTTTGGAGGTTCATGTATGCTATTGACTGACTGAAATTACATCCACGGCTTCATCAGAAAGGTGCTTGCTTACATATCAATAAGATGCCCTTTTTTTTTCTATTTTTTCATGTCAGTAAACTCTGTAATTGTTATCTTCTAAATACATATTAAATAAACTGTTAGATGCGTCTTTCGAATAAATTACTTAATGAATTGACGTTTCAAAATTAAGTAATAAATTTGAACTAAAGTTTGATTACAGGTTTTAATATCTCTGCTTATAACTAACCATTTGCTTGTGAATTGCAGTACCTTTCACGGATTTTCAACCCTTCAATTGTTTTTCATATTAATCACATACTTGGACAGGTAACTGAGAATTTGCTCAAACTGACTTATTATTTAACTTGGTGTGGAAAACTTTGATAGGTGAAAGCACTTTTTACTGATATTGGAAAGCAATTGCCTGAATCGTGGATGTCAGATGGTCCACACGCTTTGCCGGCTGGCCAATGGACCCATCTTTATGCATGGAGTTATGGCTAAGTTCATCATGAGCACACCATAAGGTGTTGCTTTCAGATACTGGTCTTTTAATTTATAGCTTTGAAAGGATCTTATCTGTATTAATTATGGAGTTACCTTTACTCTTGCAACTAATGAAGCGTCCCAATCTCTTGGGGTGGGATGCTTGTTCACTACTTGCTAGCACAAGCCCTGCAACTGTATATGGATAGCCTTTCTCTGCTATTCAACGCCTATCTCACATTGAAGATATGTTGAGATTTGATGGCTGTTTGATAGCTATTTCCAACATGATCCAAAGAATTTGCCATCTCCTTTTGCTTTCTGGTATAAAGAGCCTCGAACATGAGCTGACTTCATAAGAACAAGCGTTACGCAAATTGGAATATGACATAGGCTTTGCCTAATGGTTTGTGCCTATTCCGAACTAGTTTAATCCAACTTAAAACTAACAGACAAAATCTCATTTAATGCACTCGTACTCGAATTTTGCCAAATCTAAGTCTGATTGGATCCGAATACTCGTATCCAAATCCAATCAAAACGAATTTAACCCAATCTTTACTCCCACTCCTCCTATGAAATGAAAGAATCAAGTAATCTCACAGTTGTGTGAAACTACACAACCGCAATCAATATATGTGATAAAACAGAGAGTATCTTCTTATATTGGTACTGAGTGAGATAAGTTACTATACAAAAACCTATTATCAAAGGCATAATGAAGCTTAATCCTTTTTTTTTCCCTGTTAATAACACCAACACCAACACCATACCTGTGATCAAGTCAGAACCTAAGCTGTTTCCTCAAGAAAAATTGTTACAGGGAAAATAAAATAATAATACTTGGCAAGCTAAGAGTACATGGTCTAATTTTAGTTGAATGGTTTGGTTTCTGCACGTAAAATTTATGCTCCACCAGCCATGTCCATATCCATAATTCCATCAATTCCCTTGAAAACAACTCGTAATTTTCTGAGACAGGAGGTTTTCTTATCATCTTTGTTTTCAATACCTGTCACATGCACAATATCCTTAGTGGCTTTACCCATAAGTTCGAAAAGTGGTAAACTTAGGTTCGATCTGGTCATCTCCTCCAGAACTGGGGGGGCCTGCATGTACAGACTCTTTCCTCTGTGTGTAACACTAGCTTTTGATAGGAGGAGCCTAGGATGCTCTTCGAGCAGTTCGATGAACTGTTGTTGATCAGAAAACTGTTATCAGATTATAGACTTCGGAAGACACAAAAAAGTTGAAATATATCGATATAAGTTGAATATTTTCATGTCAGCACACGATAACTTTGTTAGGTTCAGTACAACAAGTGAAACTCAATATCCCAAATCCGAATGGTGAAGTTGAAAAAGTTGAAGCAAGCATGGTGTCTAGCGAGAAAGCCATACCGAACTGTTCCGTAATGTGAAAGATTAAGAATGTAAAAGGTAGAGAAGGGAGAGTAAAAACAATAAGAGAATAGCCACATCAACAAACCAAGGATGAAAAGCAAATATGTCTGACAATCAACATCAAAATTTTCAATTTCCAGTTGTCATCCAAGTATAAAGGTCATAAGAACTGAAAATAACCTTTTGTAAAGTAACTGAAGTGTCAAGCTCGATAAGAACGCCAGGACCGCAAACAAGACAATCTTTGTCCCTCACAAATTCAGTCACTTTTATATGGAGACCTTCCACTCCATTATACCTATAGGAAAGTTCAATAATATCAAGCCAATTCAGCACAGTTGTTGGATCAGAGAAATATAATTAAGATAACTGATGAATTTAATAAACTCAGATAACTTTTCACATATATTTTAATTTGAAATGCATGAGTAGAATTGCATGTTCAATAACCTGAATGTCAATATATCTAATGAAAACAAGTGACCAAATAACTCCTTCAGTAGTAAACGTTAGATGAGCAAGAAAGTTTGAGAATCAATTAGAGGAAGAATTATATTTAATTATACAGATTACAAATGAATGATTTTGTCACATTCATAATTTCTCCCCAGATTGGTATATTATTGCAAGTTACAGCAAATTTGGTACATCACTTGCTAAGTGGGCAGAAAGTCAAATAGGTACTCAAATAGACACCTTGAGGATGAAATGCACAGGATCAGCATGGTGCACAGAGAAATTGTTCGAGAGGAATGAAAAACAAGGAATTAGTTGGTAATCAAAAGAAAACAAACAACCAAATAGTCTAGCAGATCAGACATCTCTCATATTATTTCTTTTTTGGAAAATTGCAAAGCCATATCTCGGACTGACAAGAATCAAGCAAATATGATTTCATGCATTTGTAAATTTAGTCCGAGTATTAAAAATTTGGAAATGAAGCACTGTGGAAACTCATACAAGAATGAAGTTTGAAACATTGTGGAAACAAATGCAAGAATTGAGATTTCCTACACTGTTTAAATAACATTGTATTACAAAAGCTATGTCTGATCTGGCAACAATTACCCAATTATAAAGTGAAGTAAAGAACAGTAAATAAGAGAAGCAAACTCACGTCAGATAATTGGATAAAGTTTTGCTGCACCCTGATGCAAGCTTCAATGTTTCAAGGGCACAAGCAGCTGATATAACTGCATTGGTGGAAGCAATAGCAGGTATAATGTTCTTCACAACACCCTGCAAACAAGAAAAATATATACCTCTTATGTCATGGGAAATGGAGAGAGAGAGAGAGAGAGAGAGAGATGCAACAATGAAGTGAAACAATAATTAAAACAGTTCTTCACTTGATCCATATGAAAGCATAATTATGTACAAAAATCCATCACCCTATATACCTACTAGGATTTGATCTCTGGTGGATACGATGATAGGATTGCCTTTCCACTACTAGATCAAACCTTTGATGGGACAATTTAATCAATTACGAATCACCTAACTGACGATCAAGAAAGCAGAAAGGAAAAATAGACAACAAGTATATAATTGGGACAATGGATAATTAGATTTCATTGACCATCTAGCCAAAAAGCACAAGATATATTTAATTTAGGAGAAAAACAATAAAAGCTAGACTCCTTTAGTCTAATTTTACCTGAGTTAAAGAATATGTAACTCCTTGAATGCCAAAAAGCTCAGCCCTCTTCACAGCCTATGAACACAATGAGGGTAAAAGTTGAGAGCTTTAAACAGGAAAAACAAAATCAAGCATATAGTATTTGAAATTCTAACTCCATAGGCCACCTCATTATAAACCCACTTCATGTGTTCTGGTTCATCTGGATCAAAAGCCTTCCCACCATGAACCTGCTTGTACAGCATGATAAGATAACAACAATCAACTTTAAAGCTCTTCAAAATGACAAGGGATGGTGGTGCAGTACCTCATTCCATTTAATTAAGTGAGCATATTCAATACAATGAGCAGCATTTCTTGGGGTCTCTGCAAGAGTGCATAGAGGAAACTTCACTTGAGGGGGGAAAAGCCAGATGGTACACTCAAAGCATGGTGTACGTCCTGGCAAAATAACCCTAGCATGGCCCTTGAAACCTTCAGTTCCACCATCCACCATAGGTTTCATTGTGATATCTCGTGGGTTGTCATCCGAATCGTACTCTAATTCCCAAGTCATACAGATATCATAAGCTCCCACAGGATAAAAGGAAGTTGACTTTCAAAAGACATGAAATAACCAGTTAATTGGGACAAAAACATATCACCTAAAGAATGAAAGCCAGGTATTCCACTAAACTAAATAGGTTAAAAGCACGCACCAAGAAAACTGCAAGCTACAGAATTTATATAGCTCCGTGCTTCAATGGAGTCAAGGCCGAGCACAATAATAGAGAAATCATTATAAAATTCAATTTCTTTATCTTCAATCCGGCAAAAGTGTGGAACTATATTCACACCACTAACTCGTTGCATGACACGCTTGGCTGCAACCTCAGCCTTTGGCTTACCAACATCTTCAAGCCTGTATTTAAAACAATATCATCAGTAACTTCACAGTTAGACTTAACTGGCCAATGCATTTGTTAGTGCTTTAAAACATCTAAAGTGAGAAAGGAGATTCCTTATAATACTACTTACTATATTGGCATTGGACAAGTAAAAGGTTCTTTGTCTATGTGCATTTCTGTGTATATATGTGCAATCAATAACATTTAACATCATCAACCAATCCCAACATGAAATAATTTGAGAACCAAAAAATCAGATGACTAAAACAAACTGCTCTTTGATATTCTAGTTATATCACATGTTCTTCAAAACATTTCTTTGCTTCACAATCATACATAACATACAACCTTATCCATAACGAAGTACTTCTCTGCCTTGACCCAAGTTATACTTGAACAAGAATTACAAGTAACAAATTTAGTCTCACAAACAAGTAGTAGGCTCTTTTCTGTTTACTATCCAGCACTTAGGATTCCATGTTTAACTATGTGCACAATCGGCTGCACTCTATACAGAGCCCCCTCTTAGCTATCGCTAATCTTTAAGGAAACTCTTTTGATAGCCAGTTTAGCTTCATTGCACCCATCAAAGTTTCTTTCTTTTTTCCCCAGAAAACTTCTCAACTTAAACCCACCATACAATCACCAGTGTAACAGTCACACCCTCCTATCCCAACGAATTAAGATGCGTTCAAAAAAAATAATATCCACCAAACTCCGAACTGTGAAAGTAAGAAACACAGTTAACAGAAAGAAGGCTTTAAATTTTGGAACCTGAAGAGAAACTGGCGATTGAGATTAGAGACCTCGATTCGGTCCATGTCAATAACCTCAAGATTCGTAAATCCAGAGAGAGCTAAGTCCTTCAACAGCTCACAACCCAATCCACCAGCCCCCACCACTAATATCCGAACATACTCTTTAAGATCTTCTCTCAACTGAAAACAACACACGCAACCCAAAAAATGAAAAATCACAGAAAACCCCGCAAACCATAAGGAAAAAGAATCGTTGCGCGTCAAATGTTTGATAATTTGCCAAGAAGAGACATAAGGGCCTCACTTGGGTTCCGGGATCGAAGTTGGGTCCGACAAGATTGCCCGGACGAAGAAGCAGCTTGTCCAAATCCCTCGATCGGCTCGGTGCCCTAGTGGTATCAGCCATTACTGCCCTCTGGTCACTTTCTGTAACTCGCTAACCTTTGTGCCAGAGAGCTCGAACACGTTAGAATCGAAGCTTAAGAAGGTTTGGTGTGTGTACAGAAAATGAAGAGCAGCTTCATATTCACGCTTGTTGTTGGACTTTCAATTTTAATAACCATTCAATCATTTTTTCAATCTAATTAAAATTCAAGTAGACCTTTTTAAATATTAATTTTAAATAACAAATTTAATATAATATCAATTTTAATTATAAATTGAATAATTTTTTGTTAATTTTATGACTTGTTTAATTATTTAAAAATATAATTTATAATTACTTGTAAGCTATAATTTTATAAATTTTATAATTCATAGATTAATTTCCCATAACAAAAATTTATTAAAGGTTAAAAATTAAAATACCAACTTAGTCTAACCATCAACTAAAGTATCAAATTATCCCTTTCATCAATTCTTTTTGAAGAAGAACACAAGAGATGATTTTTGATTGAGATTAAATTTTTACTTAAACTTAATTAAATATGATTTAATTTGTTAATTTTAAATTAATACAATTTAAACTCAAAGAAACTCATCAAATATGATTTGATTTTGATGAAACCCAAAAACAATCTATCAAGTTCGAGTGTGATCAACCAGAATACTCAAGCCTAAACAATTCAGTCAAATAGGATTTGAGCCGGGCCGAACTCTTTGGTCATTTGCCCTTCTGCATAATTGTGTTTAGTATAGCTTGTCCATGGTACTTTTTTGTGTACCAAAGAGCTTGGAGCTAAAGATTTGGTCACTGGTCACTGGTTCCATTTGACAAGCATAAAAATGGCAGTCAAATTTTCACAACACCTGGAAATCTGCTAATTAAGATAGACTAGAATACATCTGCCATTGAATCATAGATCTTCTATCTTTTCTAAGGTACAAAAGTGTGCATTAATGCGGTCCAAATCTTCCTGATTTGTTTCTACTGCTTTACACGATTTCTGCAAGCCAAAATCCAATCCTTTTTTTGACGCCGAGCCATCCTGGGTCGTCTGCTCTTTAGATCCCTCACTCTCTTTGATCTCCACTTGAGTACACCGATCGTAGAGCCGTGCTTTCATCTCCAGACAAGATTTTAGATCCTCTATGTTCTGGACTTTATGTAACTTGTCTGTAAGCTCACTCAAAGCTGAAAGCTTCTCAGAAAATCCAACTTTTCTCTTCTTTTGGTCATTGACATCATTGTTTGCGTCGCATTGTCGAAGCTTTTTTAATCCCTCATCAACAATCTGTTGTATCCTTTTTCGGATATTTTCTGTCCTAACAGGATTTGACCTCAGCTTCAATTTCAGCTCCAATCTCATCTTCTCAACATTAGGTTCCGCCGGAGTGTGGTCACAACTTGATGACAGCAATTTATCCTCAGTTGAGCAGTCGGTAATCGATCTGTGGGAAAAAACCTCCTCCAGCAAACTAACATTTTGCATGTATCGATCAAAAGATTCATTTTCTACTGCAATGTTGCCATCCCTGTACTCCTTTAGCTTGGAAAACCTCCATTCATTTATTGCTACAGCTTCCTAAAATAACTTCTTATGTAAGGTAAATTTCGATCTTAAACCCAAAATACAAAATAATGGGCATGACAACAAAACAGATAGTTACTAAACCTTTCTAGTCAAGGGTTTTCTTGATCGAAAGGGACTGTGCACATTACTGAATTGGTAAAAACTATTTGAAAGTTGTCGAAGAGATGCGACTCTGTGTGCATTCCTGAAACAAGAAACAAGTTTTCTAGAACAACAGAGCCAAACGCAAGTAGAACAACCAAGCCAATCACACAGTGGTAAAAGGAGCAATTGGAGGACCATGGTGTTATCAGCCATGAAAAAGTAACCAAACCATAATAAGAAACAATAGAAAGCAAAGCTAATTATAAACAAAAGAAAGAATAAGGATCTAAAGTAAGCATCCTTTACATCATCGTGTTATGTCACTTATGCTGGCATAGACTTGTCAATACTTCTGATCAAAACATGTTTAACAACAAACAAATACAAATCAGGAAGCATCTTTGTGCATTTCTAAATCCAACTAGAGTGGTAAGTCTAACTGACAAAAATAAATGCTTGCACCCCACAGCAATTCGTTTTAAAATTATGATGCAATCTTACAGGGGAGAGGGCTTGCAGCCTATACCATAAAACCTAGATAAAGATCAATTGGGCATACAAAGTGCTATGACGAAATTGTAAATAATCTTTAAAAATGTTGCAACTTTATGGCTCATGTCAAAACTAATCCATCTCGTATCTCAACGTGTGTGTGTACATGCATCTGTGTTCTGCACATATGTGCGAACGAGAATATATGTGTACCTATCAAACCAGATGGATGGAATTTTGCAGAGAATCAAAACTAGAGACAAACAACAAAAGGAAGCATTCACACTCGAGCAAAGTAATGACATGTTGTCAAATAGCAGGATTTTCCTCTCAACCAGTTGCAGAGGAATCATATCAAGCAATCTCAGCCAACTCCTATGACCATCTTGTATTCTCTTTCTCTCTTTCTTTCCCCATCATAGCAGGAACCATAAAATATTGAATTACATAATAGTTACTTAGGCTGCATGTGCCCGTACTTGCAAAAAAAACCTAAAATAGCACCTTTGCATGAAACAGATTCCACAGAGGCAAAGATTCAAATAAGATGACCATAGCCATTTTTTCCTGGCAACTTGCAACTAGACACAAAATAATTCGTTTAATATTCGAGCACCTCTAACAGCCTCACAAGATGAAAGTTCAAACACAGCTTAAAAGAAACTAGTAACAAATGAACAAGAGGGATATAGGAAAGGAGTTTTTGAGAAAATGAAAATTTGAAAGTTGCAACTTACACAGAAGGGGACACTTCACTTGACTTCTGATCAAACAGAGGACTTGCTGAATCAGGTGTTTTGTCTGGAAAAGTTGCATTTGCTTTCAAAACTGCATTTTTTTAATAGAAATTGTGTAAATTAGATCTAAAGTAAAATTTGTCTCACAATAACATGACTAGCATCAAGCGATGCAGCAGTTACTCAATTTAAGAACATTTTCGATTAGGTTTTGAAATGCCCGATCAGTCTGCAAAGTATTAGCACAGGATCACAAGAATTAGCAAAGAGCATTCTTTGAAAATAAAAGATAGATATTAAAGAAGAAGCGGGCCTGCAACACCAGATCAATTTAAATGGAGCAGTTAACTATACTTCATTATCGGTTCATGGAGGTGGATGTGCAAAGTAACTTCCTAATCAGTAAAAGGGGAAGTTCAAGAAGGTATCTTTGCATGATTAAGTACACCAAACCACCTCCTATGGTGATGTAACTAAATTCAATCTCAAACACAAAGGAAAGAAACACAATTTGGAAGTAACAACACTCT
>JAOSBM010000206.1:42290277-42305941 GCA_027568955.1 Erythroxylum tenue
TATTAATAATTTAATTAATTGTGTTTTAATTAATTACAATACTTTAGGGGGAATGACTCCCATTCTTCTCCTATTTGAGGGGAATGGAGCATTACCTTAAACCTATGAATGAAAATATTACCTATTCAATGATAACATCTTACCAAACAATACTTTTCATTCCATACCCATACTTTTTTTTTCAAACCCCCAAAACAAGCACACCCTTAACTTCTCAGCTGTGATTGGACGGTTTTTCCTCGTCACACTTATCAGGAAGGCAATTAGGATGCTGACTGGCTTGTCACTTTTGCAGTTAATTTTGATTTGGAGGTTACTACTTTTATAAATGCGCCCTTTGAGTACCTTTCGATCCTCCTCGAAATATGACAAGGTCTCGTCAACCCTTGCAGTACTATGTAATTGCTTGTTCTACTTTTCTATGGATGCAAAAAAAAATATCCATATTCGTACATACGTGATTGGCGTCAAGATTACACAAGAAATTAAATAAATCACTTTTATTATTTTTATTGTTGTTATTGATGTAATTAATATTTGTTTAAAGATAAAAAATTAAAAATTATTAACTACAATTTTTTTATAAAATTAAGGTTAAAATTAAATTTAATAAGAATTAAAGATAATAAATAAATAAAAGATAAAATTAACTGGCTAAAGTCTAGTGAAAAATATAAACTCTAATCAATGTAAGCTAGTTAATTATTAAACTTGTCATGACAAAACTCAATAAAATTACTATAAATAAATGCTAGGATCTCTTACTGTCTATTTAAATAAATTCTTGAATATTCAATTTCTCTAACCTGTTAAAATGTGAACTTGTATTTAAAAAAGCGCAGAAAGATATTAACAACATAAATATATACAACTTTTGTTGAAGAATTTGTTTAAAGAATTCAACAACTTTTTCATTGTTTAATAGATAGCAAGACTTTTTTTTTTTTGCATTTTCTCAATTAATATAAGTTCATACTTGATCGTGAATCAAATTGAATTAATAAATTAGATTTAAATTAATCAAATTTAAGTTTGAGAGTTAACTTAAAGGACATCTCACTTCTCTCTTAAAATATTGTTAATTTAATTAAATGATTCAAAACAATATTATTTTAATTTGTATATTTAAAAAAATTAAAATCAAAATGATATCCTTTTAAACAATCAAACTAAATGACATTATTTTAAAACAAAGCTCATCATTAGGGATGACAATTAGGTCTGGCTCAGCCCGGCCTAGGTTGATTGGGCCTAGGTTGGGCAGTCCGAGCCCCTGTTATGAATCAACAATAGCAATGCACGATAAACCAATATGGCTCAAAAGCAATAGAGATTATGATTGAATTATTCTAAAAATACAAAATGAGAGTTAAGCCTTGGCGAGAAAGAAGATGAGAAAAAGAATAACAAAGGAGAGGATGGAGAGAGGAATTACATTTGACATAACACCAAGCATGCCTCAACAAAGTGCATACTCTCTGCTATAAGAAGCATTTGTAACAAATTACTAAGGAACCGTTATTCTCTCACTGAGCTGGCAGGGGTGATGTGACATTTAGCTCATATTCCTCTAACTTCCTATGAGCTATTTTGATTCTAGAAGCTCTTTTTGGGCCTTGCTATGTACCAGATTCATCAACGAGTAAGGGACTGCTCATAACAAACCCAACTTAAGACCTGACCTTTATAAGCACAATAACGTCATTTTGTATTTTTCACCATATTACACTATCGATCTTTCCATCCTTCCTAAATAATAATTTTTTAATATTACTTTCATTTACATTTTATTCCATTATAAACCATTCCATTTTATTACATTCGAGTTTGAGAGGAAAGTTTATAATGGAATATAATATTATTTAATTGTGTGAGAGAAAGGTTTATAATGGAATAGGATAAAAGATGAGGATTTCACATTACATCCTATTCTATCATAAACAGTAAAAATAAGTCACTTTCGATTTGGGAAGTTTAGGATAATATGCAAAATCATAAATACGTATTACCTAATATACCCTCAATAAATTTGTATAATACAAATTATACCCTTAACTTTAATAACAAGTAGCAAGACAATGTTTTGTTCTATCAACGGTAGAATAGTCATTTATTATTATTATACATACATTATATTTCATTCATTTCATTTTCTAAATAACATTTCGCTATATTACATTATGAACCTTTCCGTATCTTAAAAATAATAATTTTATGATATTACATCAATTTACATCCCATTCTATTATAAATTATTTTATTCCATTAAAAATCTTGTATTCAACCAAACACAGCCTTATACTTTATCTAAAGCCATTACGTATTGTGTCATGATGCAAGACTCAGCCCTGCTCGGGTCGAATGTTGGCTTAATAAAAAAGTTCTCAAACTTGCTCAATTAAGATATAAACTTATATTTTTAATATATTAGACAAGTGACAACCATTTATTCTTCTTAATTTTATTTAATAAAGATAACAAACATAAGTTTATAATTTAAATAAGATCTTTTATAATTTTTGAAGAGGGCATATTTTAAAATAGAAATATGTACTCCTCTTTACACAAGAAATTATTAACAATATATGTTGATGTGATATTTTAATTTATCCATAAAATTGCATACTTTGTAAGACAAATAAATTAAAACATTAGATTCGAAGTTAATGAAATCTATTAAATTTAGTAGTCAAAACTTCATTCTTATTACTATAACTAAAGATTTAGGCAAAAGATACAAGAATTGCGTCATAATCCTTAAAATAAAAAAAATCATATAATTTTTTATATTTTATAAAATTTTTATTTTTAAAAAATCATATAATTTTTGATATATTTTAGGAAAATTTTAATAAAATTTTAACATAAAAAGATTTTTAATTATTTAAATCACAAATGTATTTTATCTTTATAAATTTATTTATTTTCACTTGAAAAATAGACATTATATGACAAAATTTGTTTTTTGGGTGATCCTAAGACAAACAGGATAAGGAAATTTGATTAAACGTCTAAATTCATAAATTGGTTCTTGAATTAAGTCAAAATTTTGTCTTTATTTGTACAATTTTTAATTTTTGTTTTAATCTCTTAATTTAATTACTAGTTAATTATACAATCCCTTTAGTGTCTTGTTTCTAAAAAAAACAGACATAAGTTCCTAATTTGCAAGTATTTTTATTTATATAATAACCAAATCTTATATTCTTTCAAATTAGAGACTGGAACATAAATATTTGAATGTATGCCCAAATTAAAATAATAAGTGTGATGATTAAATTACGAGTTTGTCTAAAAAGATCAAACATTTTATAGGAGAGAAACTCAATGAGCTTTAGTCCTTTATAAAATCAACAAGTTTTATTAATGTGCTAATTAATTAAGAGATCTCAAAGGTTGAACAGCAGTGATATGATTCGACAACATTTGATGATAATCAGCGGTGATATAATGATAATTAATTAATTTAAAAATATATTATATTATATTATAATTATTACGCATAATAGTATAATTACAAAAAAAATAGAAACATAATAATAAAATCAAACACGTTTTTGTTTTCAGTTTTTTATTAGAAATCTCAACCAAACAGATTTTTGTTTCTAGTTTTTATATTACAAATCTAAACCAAACATGTTTTCGTTTTTTTAGGAAAAAAAAAACAGAAACTAAAAACAGGAAATAGAAACCAAAAACAACGACAGAAAAACAGAAGTGGAACCAAACGACCCCTTAGCTAATAGTATTTATCCAAAATAGTATACCCTGGTACAAACCATTTATAATCTCCAAAGCCCAAAAATGAAGTATTGGTGAAGATACAACAAGCATGTAGGAAGGACGTTGAGCATGCATTGGGAGTTCTCCAATCACGATTTGCAGTTATCAAAAGACCGACACATTTTTGGAAAAAATCCATATTACATGATATTATATTAGCATGTATTATATAATGCACAATATGATCATTGAGGACGAACGTGATACCTAAGCGACCATACAAGATTGGAGCGAAATGTCAACCTATGAAATTAATATTAATAGAGACGATACAATTATATTTCAAGAATTTTTTGCTAGAGATAAGCAAATTAAAGATAAAGAAGTTCATTATGAACTTTGTAATGTATTAATTGAACATTTATAGGAACGATATAGTAATTCAGAGGATTAGATGATAAATGTGTAATAAAAATATTATATTTATATAAGTTATTAATTTGTTGTTGCAATAATATTAATTATATATGTTAAATAATATTAATTTATTATAAAGTATATATTAATTAATTAAGAATAATGATTTTATTTTAAATTTTATAAATAAAATAAATAAACAATTATTGTGTTGATATAAAATTTAATTTAATTAATAACTAAATTGTTGTGGAATATTCTTTGAAGATACTTGATCACCAGATTTGGTGTAGAGTGGTTGGAGTATGAAAAAATTTGGTGTAAAAAGAGTTTTGGTGTAATGGTTGGAGATGAGCTAAGACACGTGATTTGCCTGGGATCAGATCCTCTATTTTGATTAATCAATTCCTACCTTGTTTTTATTAAATTTCATTAATTCCTACCTTGTTTTTATTAACTTTCATTAACATATTTATATAAGGTCCATACAAATATGTTGATCAAATTAAGTTGCACAAAATTTAAACACCCTAACAAAAAACAGGGTGCTCTAACCTGGTTTGTCTGGGGAACCATCAAGTACGAATTTATGGTTTTGTGAGTGTAGATGAACTAATATCCACATTCATACATACGTGGCAGGTCTCCAGATTACACAGACATTAAATAAGTCACTTTTATTATTTTTATTTTTATTACTGTTGTAATTAATATTTGTTTTAAGAGAAAATATTAATAATTATACAATTATACAATTATTAATTACAATTTTTTTATAAAGTTAAGGTTAAAAAAACTAAATTTGATACAAATTAAAGATAATAAATCAACCTAATAAAAAATATAATTAAATGACTACAATCTAGTGAAAAAATAGACCTTAATTAATAAAAGGTGATTATTTATTAAATTTGTGATTAAAAGCCAAACAAAATTATTATAAATAAATGCTAAGATTTTTTGTTGTCTACTTAAATAAAATAAATTCGTAATCATTCGATACCGATTAAGAAGTTTGTGTATTAAGAAGAGCTCAGAAAGACGTTAACAACATAAGTGGTTCAGTCTGATTTTGATGGGGCTGAACGTCGCTGTTTGGATCTATAATTCTGACTGATCTTAGTAAGAGAATACCTGCAAAACAACACAAGACATGCCGGGGGTTGATTCCCGGTAGGCCCCTCCGACGCTCAAGTCAGTCTTTTTGTGAGGATTTTGGTGGCTGTGAATAGAGAAAAGTAGGGTTATAATGTCGTACCTTTTTTATGATGAGGTAATGAATTTATATATGAAAGAATACCTGTTAGGTTTAGGTCTTCCCTTATGAGTGGGAAGTCACCATCCATGAATGAGCCATCTACACCTGAACCTGGGTCTGGGCCTAGCACGACCGACCCAACCATAAGTCCCCCTTACTTCTCGAGTCTGATCATAGAGAAGGGTCGAAAGAGTACGTGAGGATAGCATTACTTGTTTTTGTGGTGAGAGGCGTGGGTCTTGCACCCAACAAAACCCCTGAGGTCTGTAATTCGAACCTCCCTTGGGACGTACTTCCCCCAGAGGACCTACAGGGGACAATACCCAATCAGTGCGGGCTCACCCGAACCAATAAGCATACACAACTTTTATATAAAGATTGATGAAAAGTTCCATAACCTTATTTGTACATTGAAGAGTTTGTTTAAACAAATCGGCAACTTGTTCATTGTTTAATCGGTAGCAAAACAAATATTTTTCTACATTTGTTACGTTAATAGTTCATAATTGACCTTCGATTCATAAATAAAATTCGTATTATGATTAACATGTGCTCGATTTGAAATTAATAAATTACATTTAAATTAATCAAATTTAAGTTTGAGAGTTGACTTAAAGCGCAAGACAAGCACTCGAACTCCTCTCCTAAATATTATTATTGTGATTTAATCATTCAAAACAATATTGTTTTAATTTGAATATTTAAGAAATTTAAAATAAGAACAAACAATTAAATTAAAATGACATTATTTTAAAAAAGGAGCTCAAAAATTTAATAACATAGTTAACTGCATCCCTACCGTAGGTGTATGAGGAGATTCATAAGCTGGTCGAATACTACTGTAGACTTGTCGCACTCTCAGGGCACTGGTCCGAAAAGACGCATAGCGCCGACAACAACGCGACAGGATGGTCTTGGCAAGGCTAAGGTAATAGCAGATTACGGTCACTATCAGATATGTGTATTTAAAAGTATTACCAATCTTCACGTATTTTGTTTTCCTTGTACCCTACATCTCTGTTATCATGTCACATATGCATATGGGCCTACTGGAAACAGCCTCTCTACATTGTAAGGGTAAAGTTGCGTACTATGTAGGCTCCCCCATACCCTGCTTCAATGCGAAACTTCGAGGTATGATGATGATGGTGATGATGATGATGGTTAACTGCATCCCTAGTATTTACCAATACATGTGCCAAGCCCTGCTCGGGTCGAATTTGGGCCTAATAAAAAGGTTCTCGGATCGAGCTTTACATTTGAATTGCATTTAGAACTATAAAAAGAATAAGGTTTGGGCCTAATCCATTCCCACCAACCGCTAAGCCTAATAACCACAACCTCACTAAACATCTGATTCAGACAAATCAAGGCTATTGCTCAAAGGCTGATATGTGTTAACATCTATCGTATATGCAGACACAATTAGAGATGAATCTACACAGTTTCGTTGAAATTTTCAAGTAGTTAGTTGATACCTGTTGGATATGGATGCCCGTTCTAGCGAGAATTAGTCTGAAAGTGTAGTTATGTTAAAAGAGAATAAAAGAAAAATTTTCACAGTGCCAGGCAACTGAGCAGGAATCACAGGCAAACATGCAGTATGGAGATATAGATGAAACTTTCAAGAGAGTTCATCACACAGGCATAAAACTCAAACACCGGCTTATCGTAAAGGCGAGAAACCAGTGAATGAAGACAGAAGCAATACTAAATTGATCCCAATGTTTAAGAAACATGTAGTGTCAACATAACCGAAATCGATCCATCAACATTGAGGTATGAGTTTCAGTTTATCCAGTAGAAAACCGAAAGCAATAGACTGAACCAACTAAGGCTGAAGAAATACTCATATTAGCTCCAGAGAAGCAGACAAACCAAGAAAAACAATCAATCAAGTGTATTAATGACCATACATTATCCTGAGCATCAGAGATCGTCAACGTAGAAAGTCTATGCTCGGTAGAGTAAAAATGGCTGAATCCTGAACATCACCTGCTCTGCAAACAATTCTACCTCCAAATATATAAGCGCTTTCACAGTAGAATCTGTCTCCGATTGCATTCTGCAAGAATATAAAGTGACTCTCTAATACTTCTAATTCGTTATACCATACCCGGACCTTACTTTTGAATTCAGCTTGTGTTACAGCAGACTGATTACTTTTTGTGCATTACTGTTTCTTGCCTTTTCAATTTCAGTCCATACTGCAACAGACTCCTCATTTGATCCACAATAACGGATACCGCATACAAGTGGATGGCATATGCCAACCACATAACATAAAACTTGAGCCCAAAGTTGAAAATGCACACAAACTTTTCGTCGCACACAAACTTTTCATCATCTTCTTCTCTATCAATCTACCATGAATATTTCTACCAAATCAGCTTTGAAAGACCATCAAGACAATTGCTTAACAGAGACATATATTGCAATCACGAAGAATTCTTTTTCTTTATCATCAATCGAATGTGTTCGTGACCAAGGATTCCATTCGTTTCAAGAACTCTTCAGTTGCACACAGATTAAGCAAGATGTATCAAGAATAATACGAATTCGATGTGCCCACAAGTAAGGCAAGCTCAAAATCTGGACTCAGTACGGTCATATCGAAGGATTAACAGTTCACCAATCAAGAAGTACACAAATGTAGTTCATTTCAATCTGATGTTACCTATAAATCAAACACCTAACCAACAACATTTTGGGACAGTAAACGGTAATCGCACAACCACGAAGTACAAAGTTGTTCGATTGACAGAACAAAGACAAATCCCCAAAAAACCGAATACCCACCAAGTAAAACGGCCTAAACATACAGGGGAATCAAACAATATAACCTGTTGTCAATGTAAGAGCTAAGAAACAGAGGGTGGAACTGGTAGTTAACTAAGTATCCTGATCTGGGAACTTGTCTTTAAGGAGAGCTTGTTCTTGTTGCTGTTGGTGTTCTTGAGCTCTAAGAACAAAAGGTTTAAATCCGATCTCCAATGTTAGATACCCAAAAGCTAAAGCTCCTATGACCACAATACCTGACCTGACGGCGTTCAGTCTCGTTTGGGGGTTCATACTCTCTTCCTCTCTCTGTCAGCACCGTACCTACGCTCTTAAAACAAGACACTTATACAAGGAAGCGGCATCGTTTGATTGGTTCCGGTAGCTTGCGTTGACCAAAGTCCTTTGCTTTAGAGGTCCACCAAATCTACGGCTACGAGAAGACATCAAATCTACGACATTTCCTCACAACCTCAACTTAAGCAATCACCGTTCATTTCATTGACTTTTTTGCTCCCTCAGTTGTCACTAATTGATCAACACATCGATGAATTCCTTTATTTCTTGGCAAGGTGTGAAATATCGTACTAAGCAAGTAAATTCTAGCAATTTATATTGAACTACTGCCGGAATCAAGGTTTTACTGAGTAAAAGTTGTAATCTTCCATTAATTTTTTGGATTAGTTTATGAAAGTTCGGTGCTTTGTGGGTGATGGTAATTAAGCATGGCGTGAATAGCACCGTAGCGGCGGCTGTTTTCAGAAGGCAACAGTTCTTGGTGAAGTCGCTTGGAGTTGGTGGCCAGAATTGTCAATACACAATGCAAGGAGCTTTGTCTGGGGATGGAACCCATTATGAGGCTGATGCTGTTGCGATTCTGAGAGCCATCACCCCGAAACTTGACCCGACTAGACATAAAGGCCAAGCAGGTGATAGCTTTGTTTGAAAACTTGTTATCACAAAACTCGTTGTTCAACTTGGTTTTCTTTTATCTGGTAATGATGGGTTCTGTCACTGTTGAGAGCACGAAACTTTCCATTTTTGAGTGTTCCTTTTCTACTTTGTCTATCAGGGAAAGTAGCTGTTATTGGCGGGTGTCGAGAGTACACTGGTGCTCCATATTTTGCTGCTATTTCAGCTCTGAAAATTGTTTGTTATCTCTTCCTTGAATTTTATTCTCCAATTTTTGTAGCAGTAATTGGTTATGGGATGCTGTTTTCAGTTAAAGAGATTGTTTTACTTTGCTTTGCAGGGCGCAGATTTGTCTCATGTTTTCTGCACAAAAGATGCTGCTCCAGTTATCAAAAGCTATAGTCCGGAGTTGATTGTGCACCCTATTTTGGAAGAATCATATACTGTCAGGTGATTTAATTTTCAGAATTTATTTTCCAATCAGCTGTTTTATTTCATGCTTGTACTTTCCTTATCCTTTCTATTTTTATGAGGATTGCTTCACAAAGTTGAGGGGTTTTGAAGAAGTAATGTGCTTTCAGGAATGAGGAGAAGAAACTGGTATTTCAAAAGGTTGTTGCGGAGGTTGACAAGTGGATGGAGAGATTTGATTGCCTTGTTATTGGCCCTGGCCTAGGAAGGGATCCATTTCTTCTTGTATGTTTTACTTTTCCTTCATTTACACATTGTATGTTAGTTTCACGGTTTCAGTTTCGGTTTCAAAGAATAAGGTACTTTTGATATCCTTAAATGATTCTTCCATTTATAATATGGTTGTAGACGTATCGAAGTGGCCAATTATCTATTCGGCTGCTGTTTCGACTCCATTATTTGAAACACGATAATCTATGGATCTAATGAAAATTTTTTCTTTCCCCTCTGACTTCTGTTAGGATGAGCTTGTGGTGCATGACATTCTTTTTAGCAATATTTGTAGTTGTTGGAAATGCCAGGTGATTTCTTGATCGAGCAAAGGTATTAATCTTGGTCATCTTCCATAGGACTGTGTGAGTGCAATCATCAAGCAGGCAAGGCAGACAAATGTTCCAATTGTCATTGATGGGGTATGTAATGAGCAATTAAATACATATTATCTCATTAAGATGCGTTCCCTTGTTGAAACCCAGTTAGTAACTAGTAACTGAGAAATATTTTCTATGCCTGTTTATGCTAATGAATGGATATTTTCCAGGATGGACTTTTCCTTGTAACAAACAGTCTTGATCTCATTAGTGATTATCCTTTAGCCGTCCTGACCCCAAATGTGAATGAGTACAAGCGCCTGGTTCAGAAAATTTTATGTTGTGAAGTAGATGATCTAGATGCTCCAGCACAATTAATGTCTCTTTCCAAGGGGTAATTCCTTGACATGTTGTTATGTGTGTCTTTTAACTGCTATATGCACCTCTGACGCAAACATCAGAGCATTAAGACTTTGTGGGTATTTGAGAGATAGGGGATAGCAATCAACGTTTAGATATCTCTTAATGGAGCAGTTGTCAACATCTCTCCTGTTAGCGGTAGATGCCCAAACAAGTAGGAGTTAGATCCATTTACCTTGGTGATGGTTTTTGTGTATGTATTACATATTTCACACAAATGAAATCTCATGTAGATAAATTACCATATTTTTGCCCCTAGAGTCTTCTTCATACAATATGGTCTATTAGAAAGTTAAGCATGATATTAGTTTGCTATTTACTGTCATCAAGTTGTCTTATTTGTAATGTTTAATTTAGAGTAGTCAGGTTAGTTTAAAACTTCCTCTGCTAATTAAGTCTCTTGGACCTTTTGCTGAACTTGTTTATTATAACTTCATTATTTGACAGGATTGGCAGCATAACCATCTTACGTAAAGGAAAATCTGATCTTATCAGTGATGGTGAGATGGGTATGAAAAAGTTACTGCTCTATTAGACTATTGCACTTGTTCCTTCCACACTTTCAAGCTTTTGATATGCTCATATGTGAAATTACTTTCTCAAAGAGTTTTCTCCTTTGTCTTCGGATTTATGTTGGGAACTGAGATTCAGGTTAAAAATGCATCAGTTGGTAGAATTCATAGAACAGTTGGAACTGCAACCGGTTGTGCCTGTAACTATTTTAAGACCATTTTCACTTTGATAGTCTTGTACTTCAACATCTCTTTGAATCCATAGTTTCATCTATTATTCAGAACATGACAATTCAATTTAGTTGAATTTGAGTCTTGTATCTGATGCCGTTCCATCTCCTCGAATGTTCAATCCTAATCCTTGGAAGATCCAAGGTCATGACCTCTCTAGGATAAGATTCATATTGATGCATATTTGATGATTTTTCATTCTCACTGTGCTCTTTCCTGGTTTACTACATTTAACTACTCACCGAATCTGATTAAACATGTCTAAGCTCCCATATGGCTTGTCAATTATTCTGTGTTCTAAGTGATGATGGTGCTTTCTATTATTCTGTTGAAACTATTTGATCAACATAGCTCTTGCTTTATGCAGTAAAGTCAGTGAGCATATATGGTTCACCTCGGCGTTGTGGCGGCCAGGGTGATATCCTTTCCGGAAGGTGAGTGATTGACTAGATATTTGAGAGATAAACTAGCAACTGATAACCAGTTACCACTTATTTTAGACGTCTTCTCTTCTTCAAAGAAAGATTTCTGTTTCTTGTTAACTTTTTTTTGAAGAATTTTCAAATTACTTTCTATATATAAGTGGGTTCTCATTCTGTATATGTTCACCTTACTTCTCATCCCAGTTAAGACGCGCCTTTGTGGTGCTTGATCACATTTTCTTGTTCCCTTGATATCTCCTCTTACATCATTATGCAAAATTGGTTCTTTTTCCGAATATTCCACACAGCCTTGCTATTTATTTCTTCTAGATTTTTTCTGGAAAAGATAATGCCACAACAACATGGATCGTCCATACTAGAAAACAGATCTTGAAAATGTAGATCAGCATGTTTCGACGTGTCAATGTTCTTAATCTGTCTTTTTGGAATGATGCCAGTGTCGCCGTGTTTTTGTCATGGGCTCGTCAGCATATCTTGGTGGATAAAGGGAATTTGAACATCAGGTTCTGCAATCCACGCCCTAGAGTACATTAATGCAAATTTCATGCTGTTCAAAGCTCTGATTCTGTTTTTGAGAACTCATATCGTATTTTGTCACTGTTACAGTTCTGTAAATCCTACTGTGTTAGGCTGCATAGCTGCATCTGCGTTGTTGAGGAAGGCTGCGTCACTTGCTTTCGAGAAGAATAAAAGATCAACCCTCACTGGTGATATCATTGAATGCTTGGGAAGAAGGTAGTGGAATTTTTATGTTGTAATGAACACTTTCTGGTGGCTTTCAAGTATAAATCTTTACTGCAAAAAATTGTTCTGCAGTTTGGAAGATATATGCCCAGCTTGTTGATTACATTTGAGGTCCTAAAAAACCTTAAACCAACGGCCTTATTCATAGAGTTTTTCCCACAAGCCAGCTGCTTTTGCTTGGAACAAATCTTGTGTTGCAGGGTGAAAATGGAGTATAAATAAAATCACTATTCCGTGTTGTGAGGCACTGCTCTTCTTCCTGTTTCTTGGTTTAAGTTCATGTTGTTCCTGTAGTTCAAGTGGGACGAAGACTGACAATCCTCACCTTTTAAGTGCACAAGTTTGTCATTATAGTTCATGTTGTGTTAGTCCTTACATAAAGAAAACGTGAGAATTCTAACACGTCTGCTAGTTCCAGGTTCTAACTTCCTAACCAGTTAGAATCTCTGCCTCAGGGATGCATGTAATATATGGTTCCATAGTAAAGTGACTGGTTCACATGAAAAAGGAAACCTGGAATATTTTACAGAATATAAACTGTAAATCAAATTGTCTAGAAGTCTAGAATTCCCATCCATTACGTGCTAGGTAAACCTGGAAGGGAAGACGACAAAAAAGCAATGGAAGTATTTTACCAACAAAAGGTACCCACATAAGTAACTTTGCTCAAAAACACAAATTTGTCCTAACCATTCTCATTTTACACCAACACCTACCACAGGATGTTCAAGAATCAGGGGGTGGTTGCTGTTCTTGTTGTTGCCAAATCTGCTGTGCAACATAAGGGCGAGGATGTTGGCTATAATGTCCTTGGTCGACCACAGGCCTACCTACAGTCATACCTGGAGGAGCAGCAACCTGCGGAGCAAGTTGAGGTGGCATGTAATAATAGGGTAGAGCATCAGGAGGAGCTCCAACGGGAAGACTTCCTCTAGGAACTGATGCTAGCACATCATCCTTCAAATCTTCCCTAGGAACAATATCAACCAGGAAATCAAAGATATCAGTTCTTGTAATCGCTGCAGCGATGTCGTTCTTTTGAAGCGTCCTTCTTTTGTTCTCCTCGGTGTGGTTCCAGGAACGCAGTGTCAATTCGAGAATGAACATCTCACAGGCTCTCGCGAAGACAACAGGAGCCTCAGCTGATATCATCCTTACATCCTCATCTGCCTTCATGATCTTCTTAATCCTAGCCAGTGGCAGACTGTGGTTCTTAAAATCACTAGTCTGTTCAATTTCTTGGTATTGGTTTGCCCAAAAGCTTTGAAGTTGTTGCTGCAACTGCTGCTGTTGCTGCTGGTGAATTTGCTGATAAGCAAGTTGGTGTTGAGCAAGCTGAGTAGAAGAAGCACCAAGACCTACTGGCTGAGCAGGACCCTGAAGCGATCCGGTCGGAGAAGGCATCATCTGGTTATGTTGATAGGGTGTTATACCATACGGAACTGGAGCTGTTGTTCCGACGGTACCGACTGCAGGAGGCTGGCTATGCCCTTGCTGATCCATTCCAAGTTCGAAAGAAGCTAACACTTCTGGTGTAATTCAAATCTATCAAACAAACGAGATCAACTTACAAAAATCTAAACAGAAAGTAGAGCAGCAAACATATTAATTCAACTCAGCCTTCTCAGAAGGTATCCCGCATAACGATCTGTACAAGCAAACAAGTAGCACCATCCTAAATTGGTCCAACTATGCAAAGAACAGCACAAGCAGTAACAATTTGTGAGGAACTTAATCCCTCCCCTGAAAAGAAAAGCTGGAAGGAAAAATACACAGAAAGACTGAAACTTTTCCAGGCAGAAAGATTCCAAGCTAAAATCCATGAACAAAAACTCCAAAAATTGACTTGCAACATCAAAACCCACGACTAAAAACTAAACCTCAACAAGCCCCAACACTCGAATCCAGCTCAAACCAACAACAAAACTAACCCAGAAAAGCACAAAGCAACAAAAACTGCAATTTAGATTAAAAAAACTCAAAATCAACCCTACAAAACTAAAGAACACAAGACGACGTAATTGTAAAATTCAACCGACGGACAAAAGCGTAAGGAAAGGCGATACCTGTCCTGGGCAGGTGGGTCGGAGAGTTCAGTTTCTCGTTCTTCTTTCTTCGGACTCCAAAACCTAAAAGAGAGTGGGGCTTGAGTGACAGGGCACAGAAGAGAGTGGAATCGTGAGTGTATGTTAAATACACGTTGTTTCAATTTGTCTTAAATCAGTGCTTTGATTTTTTTAATGCGAAGACTTGTGGTTAATTTAAGTAAAGTCAGTTTGGTTCGTCGTTTCCAACTATAACCTTCTAACTACTTTTATGTCTTTTTTATTTTCCTTTATTTTTTAAATCGCTTCCTTTATCTTTTTTTTTCCTCTCTCAAATCATTTGATAATAAAATAATTTAGATATCTATTTAATCAAATTTTAATGCTATTTCTTGCCCGTAATTGTGCTATTTCTTGTAATATTATGTTTATTGAAAATAAATAAATAAATAAATTATAAAATTAAGTTACATGAGCACAATAGAAATGACAATAAATCAGGTTAAGAATTGTCGAATTCGTGACTCAATTTTATTATTTTTTAAAAAATAAGTACCTTCTTATCATATGAGTGACGACATTAAGAATGATAATAAGTTAAGTCGAGGCTTGTCGGACCAAGTCGTCGAACCCGTAGCCCAACTTTATTATTTGAAAAAAAAAAAAAGTACCTACCGGGCATATTTGTCATCCTTAGAGCAAATCAATTCTACATTGAGAATAAGTGCCTTTGACTTTTGCGTCAATTGGACCACTACTGAAATCAAAAGGCAAACTGTTTGAGTGTGATAGGAACATCAAACCTAAACACGAAACAAGTGTTTGGTTTTGGTATTTTAATACACAATTAGAAACAATGAATTGGTGCCATATGATATCAGAAACATGGGTTGGTAAACTAATTGGAGCGTTTATGACTTGCCGTTGTTGGATAGAAGAATAGGAATTGCATCGAGTAAAAATTCAGGAATATATAAAATATTTTAAGTTAAATCATTTAACAAATTAAATGATTAATTTGGTTTATTAATAAAATTCAAATACAAGATTTCTTCATAAAATTTTAGTTAAAAAATAAGATTACTAATATTTTTAGTTTGACACAATGTTATGAATACCGTACCGGGCTCGGTACCGGATTGGGCTCTGGAACGGAACGGTACCGGTACCGGTTGGTACC
>JAOSBM010000206.1:42324955-42335116 GCA_027568955.1 Erythroxylum tenue
AACTTATAATTTGACTCTATTTGTTAACATATTTTATTTTCTTATATGATGATAATAATGCAAATGATATGGAGATGAAGTTTTGAATGTTGTGGAATTCACGCAAAGACAGTTTGAAGTTTTGGATGTTTCAGTTTTTTTTTTAGTTATTGGTTGTGAAAAACATATGTTGTCTACTTGTCTTTGCACTAGACATTATAATTTTTATTATTCCAATTTTATAGTTTTTTTAAGACATACAAATCAAAATCTTGACTTATTATTATTAAGTTAATTTTGATTTAGAGCGTTCGTAAAAATTTGCTCTCCATATTTTCATTTTAGAAGTTATATTTTTATGTGTTATATAACTCGATAGATATCCAAAAACTCGAATAACCCAATGGATTTGGATATGGGTAGTAAATCGTAAAAATCGATAGATATGAATATGGATATGGGTTGAGTCATAAAAAATAGATATAGATATGCATGGACGGAGCCATGTTATAGGAGAGGGGGGCCATGGCCCCCCTTTTCAAATATTTTTTTTAAAAAAATTACTTATATAATTAAAATTTTTAAAATTACAAATATAAGTGCCCCTTCCTTTAAAAGAAAAAAATCTCTATCTTCTCTTCTCTTCAACTCTGCACGCACAGCCCTCTTTCACCAGATTGAAAACGGCCCCCCCTTAGAATTGAGTTTGGCTTCGTCTCTGTAGATATGGGTAGAGTAAAACACGAACCGAACCCTACCCATTGCCATCCCTAGTGGTGAGTATGTTGGTGAATATGATTTATTATTTGACAAAGAAAACAATGATGTGTGTTCGGATTCGCAAGCAACTCCAACTTACGCAAGCAACACAAATGTGAGAAATGTGAGTGCAAAGCAAAAACAGCCATCAAGCAGCAGTGGAGGGAATATAGCAAAAGGGAAGAAAATGTCGTCTATTTCAGCTTCATTAGATATCGGGGCACAACTGCAAAAAATCAATTCTAGTTTTCGTACTTTTGTGGAAGGCTTGAATAGCAATTTCGCAACCATAGCAAATGCTATTGTAAATGAAAATTTACGTGACAAAGCTGCTTCGAAAAAAATGAAAGACGTGGTTGAAGAGTTAATGAAAATTGGCCTTTAAAGTGGTGACGTCTTTGAAGCTGCTAACATTTTCAACTCAAATAAAAACAAAATTAATGTGTTCCTCAGCCTTCCCGTTGACATGCTAAGGCTTTATGTCCTAAGTTTATTTTGATGTTGTTTTGGTGCTTTATGTTTTAGGCACTATAAGAAATCTTGTTTTATGTTTTGATGCTTTATGTTTAAAGTTTATTTTGATGTTGTTTTATGCTTTATATTCCATTTTAAATATGATATGGAAAAATGGTATTATATTATCTTTCATTCCCATTAATGCAACAAACCAAACAACATTATTGGTATTAATACAGAAACTCAAGTTACAAACCAAACATCATTTTTTTTATTTTTCATACCCATTCTCACCCCCTTCTACTATTATACCCATATCCATACTCAACCCGTGCTCAAACAAAATACCCCCTTAGTCTCATTCATTTTCAGCACAAGAGCAATCGATCTGTGAATTATTACGCACTCTTCCAAGAGTAGTCCTTTATAGGCAAATTCTCTGGCTCTCTTTACAACCCTACTTCCTTTATCACTAGGGGGCTTTAATTGGTGATATGTAATTATTGGTCATTAAAAATTCACAGATAAATATGAAAATAAGATGAGTATTGGTTCAGTCGGATTTTGTCGAGGTTGGATACTGTTGCTCGAATCCATGATCTCCGTAAGTTCGACATGAAGAATACCTGTAAAATAATAAAGACACTCCGGGGGTTGATTCCCGGAAGGTCCTTCCGACGTTCAAGTTAGTTTTTGGTCAAGGTGAGGGGCAGCTAAAAGCAGAGAAAAGCAGGGTATGAGTCTCGTACCTCTATTATGGCAAAATAGTACCTTATATAAGGGACGGTTGCTAGGTTTAGGGTTTTTACGTAGGTCTTTGTGCATGCATAGGAGTTGTCTCCTACGACTGGGCTGTGACTATTGGATTTGGGCCTGGGCCTAGAATTGTTGACCCAACTAAGTATGATTATAAATTTATAAATCTCTATTTAACCCATTTTAAAAAACGATAATTAGTTATATTCTACGAATTTTTTAAAACAAAATCAACTTAATGTCTCTCCTAATAAGAACAAAAACTCGAAAAGATTGGAGGGTGCACATCAAATTGAAGAATCTTTATTAGTCTTCATCACCCATCGGGGTCTGTTCTGAAAAAGGATGTGTGATGTGATGAAGATAATTTAGCATAATTATATTATAAACACATAAAGAACAAAAGCATGCGTTAAATTTAATCAAAGCCTAATCATTAAAGAATACGGGGATTCTTCTCATAAAGAGCAGAGCTATCACTTCATCTTTGCTCTGTACCAAAAAGTAGAGAAAACAAAAAAAGGGGAAGAAGCTCCCGAGAAAGGAACATGATATGTGAAAGATTTGCATTTGATTTGATTTTGATCAATGATTAGAAACATCAATAATAACGGATGGTGTAATCGTAAAAAATTTGAATTTATCAATTTTTTAATTTAATATATAATTTTTTAATTTGATTTATTTTAATAATTTTAGTTATTAAAAATCGATTAATTTTTGTAAATTAATAAATTCATATAAATTGAAATAAATAAAATTTTATATAACATTTTAATTAAACATTAAAATTTTTATAGATAAGAATAATCTCTTTTAATCATATTTTAAATATTTTAATATATTCAATTAATCGATTTTATGGTGATTTAATATTGATTGTACCTTTAAACTTTAAATTTTTTACCTTATTATTTTAATTTTTTATTCAATTTTTGAAACATTTATTTTGATACACAATAATATTTTAATATTGGATACGAACGAAAGAAAAATCTACATATAAGAGATAAAAATACACCATCTTATACTTTTTAAAGTCACTTTTTTAATCTTTTTACAAAAATAATGAACTTTCTCATTTTATTTTTAAATGTAATTATCAAATGTAAAAGCAAACTCTCTCATTCTTTTTTGTTAACTTAATTAACGAAAATAAAATGTCGGGCAAAATTTCGATACTTCTTACATTGAATTCGGATTACAAGTTATTTCATATCAAACTCACTGAAACTACACGAGACATCACATCAGGATTCATGTGGTGCATTATATTCCATGAAGAACTGATGCCTTATTTAAGAAATGTGAATGGAAAGCCATTGATTTGCTCTGGGATCGTTTTTGATCGATAGACAAATGGTGGAGAAAGAGGTTTAGGTGGGATGATAATGAGTTTGACAATTGTGTTATAGCTAAATTTAGTTTTGAGTAGATTTTGAATTGAATTTGGATTTGAGATTTGAGAGCGACTGTTAAGACTACCTATAAGTATAACACAAATTGATTTATATTATTGACAAGAGCGAGCTTCTTCTAACATCTTTCAAAACGATGGTAAGACCTTAACTGCAGGAATTTTAGTTTCTTCCAAGGCCTATGAAGTCACGACTATAGTGGGATTAGTGGGTGACGTAGGAGTACAAGGCGGACAAGGAATTCTCAGCACATGAAACGTAAAGGCTCCGGCAACAGCTCCAATGGTTGGTGCAGTAATATAAATCCACAAGTCCTTGAAATTCCATGAAACTATTGCAGGCCCTATTGATCTTGCAGGATTCATTGACCCTCCTGACATAGGCCTGTAAGAAGATAAAGCGTAGGTCTTATCATGGAGGATAGGAGAGGAGACATAATACTATAATTGTAATGGAGACTGAAAATTTTTCTTATACCCTGTAATCAGCACTGCAAGTCCAATGGAAATCCCAATAACAAAACCTGACAGAGGACCAACCTGCAAAAAAGTTTCAGATTTCATTTTATATATTGACGAAGAACTGAAATCATCTTTCTGCTTCCTTACATATTGAGCTTGGTAGGTCAGTGCTGCAGCAAGGAACATGATGATGAACGTCGCGATCAGTTCGACCCAGAAAGCTGTAGCACAACTTTCAAGTGGCTGTGTGATCATGAGATCAGTTTTTATTCCATAGATTGATCTTCCCACATAGGTTGCAAGTATTGAACCGATTGTTTGTGCTATTACGTAGAATGGAACCTGCATGACGATTCAGGAACAACATCAAAAAACGGTGTGGCTAATTCCTCTTCCTGAAGGGATTGTAAGAGGTTTATGTCGTACCCTGGACCATGGGAAATGACCGTAGGCTGCGAAGGCGATTGTGACGGCGGGATTAACATGTGCACCCGAGATTGGTCCGATAGAGAAAATGATGATAATGACTGTTAATCCTGCGGTGGATGCATACTCCATTAGACCTACTTCTCCTCTCAGAAGTTGTGTGCTTGCGATGATTCCACAAACACAGAATACTAACATAAAAGTCCCCAATATCTCTGCTAAAATCTGCAAGAACATGGAAGCTTCAGGACTTGAATGTTCATGCATAATTCAGGAAAAAACAATAACATAGAGAAACCGAAAGCTCAGGTTCAGGTTTTGTTCTTACCATGCGAAGAGGGTTTAGATCCATTTTAGTGGGAAAGCAACGAAAAGAGGAACGTTTAATGAAAACAACTCCATCCTCAACAGAAGTTCCAATCGACCCCATCTCCTGATAATCTTTCTCTAAACTGCTGCTATTCGAAGAGTTGTTACAGCTATCAGTAAATGACTGCTCATTGACTTTCATTTTGAAGGGCTAATCACAAAAAGGAAGGCTAACATTTAAAAAAGGTCCAAAAGCTGAGAATATAGTGGCCTTGCAAGGAATTGCAAAGAACATGAAGAATAGAAAAGAAAAAAAAAGAGTATGTTTCTTGTTTATGCATTACCTACAAAATTCAAGGGATGGTCATGTTTTAGGAAGAAACAAGTCATGCTTGTGCTTGTTACCTATTTGCAGTTTTAAGGGTTTATCCATAACATACCTAAACATCTATAAGCTTGGTGAATCCCCATTAACACTTCCTCTTTTCAGGAGTTTTGACTTAAGAACACTACCATACTTCCCTCTAAAATTTCCTATAAATTGTATCTATATATGGTCCTTCCTGTATTTGCTGCTGATACTTCTCTGGTGTTTTAGTTAGGAAGCTAGAAACCAGCCATGTCTACTTGAACTTCGCCTACAAATTCATGGCAGAGTAGTCATGGAAAGAGCATCATCCTAACTAATATATAGCTGCAAAACTCATTCCAAACATTGGTGAATGAATTGGTTGACCTACTCATGGATTGATGACTATTTTAGGCCTACAAAGTCCAGATGTCATGGGGCAACTTTGTGCTGTCTTAACTTCCAAGTCTCCTTAAGGTGTTGAAAGAGGAATTTGTATACAGGTTGGGGTTTACATTGTTCACCAAAATCGCTAGTGGTTGCAACAATATAGGTCTAGTTCAAAATTGCTTGTTTTTATATTTCAATTGATTTAGAAATTAATATAGTGAAATTAAGCATGTTAAATGCCTAAGCTCCAATTGATATTGTTTTGATAAAATTTAACATAATGATATTATTTTGATCAATTATTTCTTCAAATTTTAAACAAAATAATGTTAATTTGTCCGATTAATTTGATTCAAATCAAGTTAACGTTATCGAATTTTTTTTATCTTCTTTACGATGTACCATTAGAGATAACATAAAACACAGAGCATATCCGACTTGAAGTTAATGAACTAAATTCAATTTGATCAAAAACTTTGAGATAAATTTTTTTAAAGTCAAATTATTTTAATTTAATTCAAAGTTAACAAATTAAACCTAATTCATAAGACACGATCTTGGGTTCATATTATATGAATTTTTTGGAGCCCAACTTATAATAAGATATTGGGTCCATTTAATCTAAAGTCAATATAAATTACACTGTATTTAACTTACCCGTCATGAAACTTGAAGTTGGAGCACTTAATAAAAGGCGAAGTACTAAATCAAACTGAAGTAGATGATCCTGCAACTGATGTGCCCCTATAACTATAGGAGTAGTGAAAAATGGAGCTTTGGTGCCGCCAAGAAATCCCAAGCATGACACTTCACGATTTATCTCCACCATCGTATTAGCTCCAAACATTCACCACGACACAAGATCATTCTCAAACACAAAAGCAATGTCCGGGAAATACAGCCCCGTACTTGGCAACCTAGGGATGTTTCTCGCCGCGTAGCATTCGATGAATGGAGCTGCAGGTGCGACCTTGACGTTCCACCAGACAAGAAGCAACTCATCGAACGCCTTCACAAGAGCTTGGTAGATTGACCTTTCCAGGGTGGTGTAAGGGACGATGGTGGATATCTCAGTTATTCTGAGCAATGTGGTGTCTATGGTTCACAAGGATTGAAGCGACCTTGATGAAATAGTCAGGCAATGGTGGTCCTCTGGTATTGGGGTAGAGTCTTGTGTGCTTAAACCAAGCTGATACATCAAGACTTAGATATATCGTAACTCAACATATATGGAGAGTCTCCGAAGAAGATGACACCATTGGAGTTGGACGATGAAGGTAAGCATGTGGCGAATTTACGACTGACGCTACCACCAAAAGACGAATAAAGCTGCAATGGCATTCCAATAGCGAATCTTCCAAGTCCAAACATACCCTTTGAGCCACTAGCAAGATTGCTTATGTTCCAAGCATTTGTACAAGAAAATATGAAATTAGGAATTATTGTTGAAATATAAGAGTGGGAGTTTGTCCCACATTGGAAAAAGAGAGGAAAGAAGACCAACATATAAGTTTAGTGGGCTACTCCACCTATCACCAATTGGTTTTAGGATGGAACCTCACTTAGACTTGTATATGGTCTAACTTTCCTCCTCGTGTGGGCCCGTAGGTCCATTGTATATTCTAACATGGTATCAGAGCGGGTTGCTCTTATATTAGTCGTTAACACCTCAAAATGATAGATTATGTCACGTGTTAGACCCACACGTGAGGGGGGTGTTGAAATGGGCTACTCTACCTATTACCAATTGGTTTTAGGATGGAACCTCACTTAGACTTGTATGTGGTCTAACTTTCTTTCTCGTGTGGGCCCGTAGGTCCATTGTAAATTCTAACAATTATGACTAGAGGTCCTGGTTTTTTTCCACTGGTGGATCGGAGAGCAATAGTGTCCCTGTCCCTGGAAATCTCTCCCATTTCAACCTTTCCATAGACTCTATCCTCACTCCTCAGACGTGACATAACAAGTGTTGTTGTGCCACATCGGCGAGAAATGGAGGTTTAGGTTGCAGTGAGTGACACAACGGCGAGCTTCGGCCACTGAACATGAGGCTAAGGCACAAGGGCTCGGGCCGTAGGTGGATGAATCATAGCCCTCGTTGCATTTCATCCAAAAATGTTGGCCTCCAACATCAAGAACAAGGGTTTTCTCTACAAGTGGTATTCCTACACTGAGTTTGGTCCCGTATTGGAGAGTGGCAGAATCTTTGGAAATTGGACGGATTAGCGCTTTCGGGTTTGCAGATAGAGCTGCATTGCAGAGACTGAGGCAAACAAGGAAAGAGAGGAAGATGAGTTGACCGGCAGAAGCCATTGAAGAAGAAGAAGAAAATGCAAGTTTGTGATGAAGAAAAGGGAAGGATTGGAATGATTTTATATAGGCAATTATGGATTTGAGTTAAGCCGCCATGTGTGACCTCTTATTGGAATATACAATCAAACAAAGTGATAAACAGAGTTAGATAGATGAAAATGAAAAAAACACTATTATTTCTGTTTTCTATTCATATCCAGAATAAACATCACATGCTTATATATAGGCTTACGCAACAACAAACTAAGCATCAAATGAGGGCCAGCTAAGCACATTATTAACAACTTAACAACTTACGAAAATTAAGCTACAAGAAAAGTAGATCCGGTCAACAACAAATCTTGACTTTGAATCATTCTCCAATAGCCTCCCTTGATTCCCTTGATTCAAAGTCACATACACCCAGTAGCATCCTAAAATAGCATAACTTTTCTTTAGATAAGGTGATAAGGTCTTCGTCAATACATCAGCGACTTGCTCATGTGTACTGCAGTACTTTAAGGATATCTCTTCTCTTAGAACTAAATCACGAATAAAATGATATCGTATATCGATATGCTTTGTTCTGCTATGGAAGGTTGGATTCTTTGTCATGCAGATTGTTGCTTTATTATCACAAAATATATCTGTAAGTCCTTCTTGCGTCTGTTGAAGATCAGCTAATATCCTCCTTAGCCAAATGGCTTGACAAGCTGCTGAAGCTGCAGAAATGTACTTTGCTTCTGAAGTTGAAAGTGTCGTTGTTGCTTGCTTCTTTGAGCTCCAAGTGATTGCTCCAGACCCCAAGGTGAATACATTTGCTGAAATACTGCGTCGATCATCCAATGAACTTGCCCAATCACTATCTGTAAACCCATGCAATCTGCAGTTGGAAGCTTTCGAATACCAAATTCCATACTCTATCGTTCCAGCTATGTAACACAAGATCCTTTTTGCTATTCCATAATGAATCTTTGAGGGTTCCGGCATAAATCGTGAAATAACACCAACAGCAAATGCTATGTCGGGTCATGTATGTGTTAAATAAATCAATCCCCTGACCAAGTTTCTAAACCTTTTAGTATCTGCCGTCTCTGACCCATCTCCATGCTTTAGTTTTTCATTAATGCTCATTGGTGTAACTACAGGATTACATCTAAACATTCCAAACTTGTTAAGTAAATCTCTAGCATATTTCCTTTGCTCAATAAAAATCCCATCTTCAGCTTGATAAACTTCAAGACCAAGAAAGTAATGTAACAAACCCATATCTGACATTTCAAACTCATCCATCATCTGTGTTTTAAACTCATTCACAAGAGAATTTGAAGAACCAGTATAAATTATATCATCAACATAAAGGCAAACAATGATGAAATCATTTTTACCTTTCTTCTTTACATACAATGTCGATTCATTCTCACTTCTTTAATACCCCTTTTGCTGAAAATAACCATCAATCTTATTGTACAGTGAGAGAAAATTGACAAGATTGACAGTGAGACAGTGAGAGAAAATTGACAAGATTCATATATGTCAGCTAAGGACCTATAGCCTCTCGGTGGTGTTTTACTTGAAGAATCATCAGCTGTAGATGAAGAATGCTTGCTTGATGTTGGTGTGCTGGTCAAAGTTGTCTAGCTTGATGAAATGGAGGAAATTGTAGGATCAGGTGCATTGCTCTCAGATTCAATGTCAACAAGTAGCGAACTCTTTGGTTGCGGTTCTTCTTTACTCCAATTCCAACTTGCTTTCTCATCGAATATTACATCTCTTCTGATTAAAATTTTTCCACAAATAGAATTATACAACCGATATGCTTTGGATTGAGTACAGTAACCAGTAAAGATACATTTTTTAGATTTGTCTTCAAGCTTTTGACGAGCTTGAGAATTTATCAAAGCATAAGCAACACTTCCAAAAACTCGTAAATGCCTTACAATCGGTTTCCTTTCATGCCATGCTTCTTAAGGAGTTCGATTCATGACAGCTCTTGTTGGTGATATATTTAGCAAATAAACCGATGTCGCAACAGCTTCTGCCCAAAATTGATTCGAGAGTCCCTTCGATTGTAGCATACTTCTTGCCATCTCCACTACAATTCGATTTTTTCGTTCGGCCACACCGTTCTGCTCCGGAGTATAAGGAGTTGTTAATTCCCTATGAATGCCATTTTCTTCACAGTACAAATTGAATTCATTAGATACGAACTCTCCGCCTCTATCTGTGCGTAGAGTTTGGATGTAGTAGCCACTTTGTTTTTCCACCATAGCTTTAAATTTTTGAAATTTGTTGAAAGTTTCAGATTTGTTTTCAAGGAAGTACACCCAACTCATGCGACTATAATCATCTGTAAACAACAAGAAATATAGACTTCCACCAAAAGATTTCGTTTGCATAGGTCCACATATATCTGCATGAATCAATTCTAAACATTGTCTAGCTCTCCAAGCTTTTCCAACAGGAAATGATTTTCTAGTTTGTTTACCGTAAATGCACCCTTCACATAAATCAATAGAGTTGATTTTGGGTAATCCAAGAACCATACCTTTGTCACTCAACAATT
>JAOSBM010000206.1:42359317-42376707 GCA_027568955.1 Erythroxylum tenue
TTTTATTACAAAATAAAATATAGTTAAAATTAAAAGTGTTTTTATTTTTATGTTGTCAAATAATCTATTGTATGAAGTTCTTTCAAAAAAATTCTTTTTTAAATGACATCGAAACAATCAATTAATTTCTTAAAAAAATTCTTCTCATAAAAGATCTACAGAAAAAGATTTTACTGATAAAAACTCTACTGATATAAGCCTAACTAAATTAAGACTAAATTACTTTAATTCAGGGGTGATATTTTTACCGTGTATCTTTTTGTCGTTGTTTTTAAATAAAATTTAAAAGAAAGAGTTTTTTAAAATTAAAAATAAGGATTTTTTGAAGATTTACGTCTTTTATCGTAATATTCTTATATTCAAACATGTGTTTAAAAATATTTTAGAAAAAGACATGGATAAGAAAAAAAACAACACGTCTAGTGATAATGATGTATATTACCATAGTGCATAGTGCATACAATTATTATAGAAGAGCAACAGGAAAAGAGCATGAATTTCATGTTAGAAGAGCTGGTTGGAGGGATTGGAGGGCTTGAGATCCTCTGTGCCTATTTTGTATATCAATCCTGTGCCACTAAATCCAAGCTATTTATTTATGTGAATGACTTAGATTTAGTGGTAATGAATGGCTTGGATTTAGTGGCACAGAATTGGTACACAAAAATAGGGACAGAAGATCTGTCCCCGAAATGATGGAATCCCCGCTTATGTTAAGACAATGAAAGTTCGGTAAGTCTTTACGAGACATCAAATCACGAGGTTGCCTCTCTCCCTTTTCTATGTTATTGGCTTTATGCTATCAATTGCATTAGCTATAGTTTAATTATATCAGCTAATTTTAATAAAAAATTATATTAATTATTTGTTAAAATTATTCAATAAAATTAGTTATTTAATATTAATTATTTATGTGTACAGACATGACTTAAAAAAAGACATAAATATTATATATCTTAATATTTTGTTGAATATTTTTATAAGAATTTAAATTTTAAAAAAGTCATATTGACCTGTACTGTTTCATCATTTATAAAAATTTTATGCAACCATTTCTATAAATAAAATTAGTTTTTAATAATAGAAATTATTAATATAAACTAAATTGAAAAATTGGTTGGTTTAAATTTTTTAAGATTTATTTTTTTAATTATTTTAAAATATAATTTAATAATTAAGAGGTATTATGGATGTTAAAAATTACCCTTTTATGCTATAGAATTTTAGAGGTTTTTTTCTAACCGTTAAAAGAGGGGATATCACTGAAGGGGGACAAGACAAAATGCGGAGCAGTCCGTGCTTGGAGTTTTCTCGAGAAACAAACGGAGCAAAGGCAAAGGAGGGAGCAAAGAAATTTAAGCCCGTGAGGCTCGAGGGAGCGTACGGTCAGAAGCAGAGTAGAGATCCCCTTCCCACCGTCCGATGGCACCTCACAGGGAATCTATATCTGAACCGTACGATGGTACGATTTCAATTAAAAGAATATTATCTCCCCACTTGTGTTATAATGACTATACACGTGCTATGCTACCATTCAACGCCTATGACTATTCTTGACGTCTTATGTTCGGTTCCGTTAAGGAGAGATAACGGAAGTCTTGAATTATAAGGAAGAAAGAGAAAATAAAAAGGACAAGTTTAAAACGGTGTGCTTTGTTTCTTTCTCGACGTACGTGGGACCCGTCTTCCAGCGAAGCGGGTCCCACTTGTTAATGCATCGAAGAGATGAAACAAAGGGAGCACGTGGGACCTACCTCATATTTCTCGGTCAGCGGGCAAATTTTGGACTCGTTAGCCAGGAGTTATTAGTGTACGGGAAACCTTTTGTAGTATTGTACCCTTTTGTTTATTCTTTTTTACTTTTTAAAAATTTACTTATAATATATGATTATCTCACCAACAAATATACTATAATGTTGTAAATTATTATTTATTTTTACTTTCTAGAATTAAAAGAAGTTTACAAGTTAATATATGTAAGTTATTACTAAATTTTTCATAAGTTTAAATAAAATTTAATTCTATACTCTTAAAATATTTTAATATTTAAGAATACATATTTATACTGTACATTTAATTAATAGAGAGGTTGTTTCTAAATGATCTACGTTATGTATAATTCTTTTATAATAAATAAATTTTATTTAATTTTAACAAGAATAATATTGAATAGAAGTATGCAATTAAAAAATTTGGAAATAAATATTAATATTAAAGCAAACTTATAAATGTAAAATTAAAAAATACCCAATAAAAGTTGGGCACTTTAGTTATAATTGGTCAAAATTAAGGGCCAAAAAGGAAGAGGAATACCAATACTAGCGCCTAAAGTAGTCGCTGAACATCATTACGGAACTCCTCTCCTTTTCTTCTCAAACCAATTAACTTTACTTTGTAAAAAAGTAAAACAAAACGACAACGTTTGAATAGTGTTTGACCGCAAGTGAACTCCACTCCCATTCCCGTCCTAGAATAGTGTTTGACCCTCGTGACCTAGCAGGAAAATTTTGGATCTGGAGCAGTCGAGCCACGCCTTCCTACTACTACTCTACTACTCTTACTGCTTCACTCCACCTCTCTCATTAATTGTTTCACCTGCGGTCCTGCACTCGTGCAACCGTAAGCCCTGAAACATTACCAAAGTTTGCGTCACAAGGTAGCTCAATTATAATTTCAAGTGTGGTTCTAGGGTAATATATACAGTAGACAGTAGTAGATGTGGTTATATACAGAAAGTACTTTTATAGGGGACCCACATCAGCCAGTCTCTGATTAGACAGATGGATGGTTTTGGATGATCATGATGATCATGCGACTGTGGTGGGGTTTGGGTGTTTAGGAAATGGTTTTTGGTTCTTTTGATGCTCTTTTTGCTGATATGACCATACAAAAGAAAGAGATAGATATTAGATAGATCGAACCAGAAATTCGTATCGTGTGTCAACGCCGTTTTAGATTTTCTTTTACTGTTTTTTCTTCCTCTTCGAACACATTATAAAGTAGTTAGCTTGTCCTTGTCATTGTCAACATGTTCTGTTCTTTGGTTTGGTTGTAATGTCAGAGTGTGGTCTAGTTCACTAGTATTAGACTGTTGCCAGCCATTTATATGCTACGGTGTGTTTAGTCAAATTAACAACCCAAATACACTTATGGTAAAGTTGAGCATATGTAATCATTAAAATGGAGTAAAGGCAAAAGCAAAAGGGAAAGGGTAAGGGAAATTCTCATTTTTGATATTTTTGGGTAAATATTTTATTTTTGTTTTGCAACATATAAACATATATAAACATCTCCATAAAAGAGAGTCCACTACTAAGCCTAAGGACTTTTTTTATAAATATAATTATCTATAAATACTCCCCCTATGACAACTTAGGACCCAAAGAGAAAAAAAAAAAAAAGGAAAATTAAACTAAAATTAGAAACCCATTTTCCATGTCTAGTATGGCATATTGATCAAACTTCAAGAGTCCCTCCTTTTGAAGTATATTAACTTAAACTTGCTTGATTTTAAAACCAACCAACCACAAAGAAGCAAACTAGCCTTTTACTCATCTTCATCTCTTTTTTTATTTTCCCCTTTTTTTTCACATCACACTGCAACTTGAAGTGTTCTCATCACTGAAGAAGTTGGAATACGGGTCGGATCCATGTGTGTTAGGAGGCGGATAGGGCCCGTACGGGTATGGGTATTGTGGAGGCATGTAATTGACTGCTGGTGGGGGCCTAGCATACATCATGTGCTGGAACCTCTCATTGCCCATTGCCCTTTGTTGGTTCATCACCTGTGCCAAGTACTGTTGCTGTTGTTGCTGCTGCTGTGTATGATACGGGTTACCTGGCATTAGATCCGGGCCGGCTCCTTGGAAGTACCCGTTTCCACCGCCACCGCCACCACCAGGACCACCGCCAGCCATGGGCAATCCCTGAACAGCAGGAGGAATGTTACTACCCAATTGGCTCATACTCATACCCATTGGGCCCATGGACATTTGACCCATATTCCCATTGGATCCCGCACCACCAACACCCATTAATCCATTACTCATAACACCACCGCCATTCCCCTTTTTAGCCCCGTTCGCGTTCATGTTACTGTTACCGCCGCCGCCGCCGCCGTTACCATTGTTACCGTTCTTACTGTTACCGCCGCCGTGACCATTTTTACCATCTTGGGGTTTGCCACCATTTTTGCCACCTTGGTTTTGTTGCCCACCACCACCGTTATTATTACCACCTCCACCTCCACCGCCACCACCACCTTTCTTACCATTCTTTCCTTCCCCGCCGCCACCACCACCACCACCACCCATGTTAACTTGAACAGGCACAGCCCCATTTCCACCACCACCCCCTCCACCTTTATTGCCGCCGGCAGCTGCAGCAGCTTTTTGAGCATTGAACATCATCTGTTGTTGCATACCATTCATGATGTTATTAGGGCCCTGACCACCATTACCCATGGTAGGTTTCATCTTATTAAGTGGGTATGCAGGCCCATACATTTCGTCATCAAAATCGTCGTCTTCATCATACTCATCGTCAAACTCATCAGATTCATCATCGTCAAACTCATCATAATGATCAATAGGATTAGCAAACTTCACCGCCTTTTGGTTCTGTTGCTGCAGGTTAGGGGGAACTTTTGAGGCCTGCATATCTTGAAGAGCCCTCATCTGTTGGAGTTGTTGCAGCTGTTGGAGTTGCTGGAGAGCAATGTTTGGTTGCTGCTGGTTTTGTTGGCCACCACCTTTGTTCTGGTTGTTGTTGCCCTTTTGACCTTTGTTGTTGTTACCACCTTTTCCATTATCGATTTGCATATTCTTGATCTGGTTCGCCATTTGGTTGTGATTGTTGTTGGCCTTAGAAGCACCCCAGAGCTCCGCATGTTTGCCTGATTTTGCAAGCTTCTTAATGAGCAGAGCTGGGTCTACATTGCCTGCGACTGTCACCTTCCCTTGTTCTGCATCTATGCTAGTTTTGAAAACACCTGACCATAAGAAAGATCAATTCTTTGGACTTGAACAAAAAAAAACAAGACTAGAGAACAAATCTCAAGAAAGGAAGGAGAGATTTAAGAACAGAGATTATACCATCAATTTTCTGCAAGATTTTCTTCACTTTCTGATTACACCCATCGCAGTGTATGTTCACTTTGAGGACACAAGTCTGCATGCACAAGCAACACCCAGGAAAAAGTAAAGGACAAACCATTTCAAAGAAGGAAACTTGCAAGACAGAAAAATGAGGTGAAACAGTGAAATATCCACACAAGAAAGATACTGCAGAAGACCAGAAAATAGTTGGAGTCGAATAGAAGCAAAGTAATTGAAAGAGTGCACGAGAAAAGAAAAAGAATGCCGCACCTGGATCTTCAAGAACTCTTCTTTACTCATATCTTCCAATCAATGAAACAAGTACTAAGGTCCAACGATGGCGAGAGAATAGAGGAAAAAAGGAAAAAAAGAGAGTAAGCTTACAGATCTGAGAAACAGAAGCAACTAACTAACAACAACAAAAAAGAAAACAAATTTACAAGTAGTTCAAACTGGTTCTTCTCTGGTCTTTCTTTTTATGGTCCTTTTTAGTAAGCAAACATGGAGAAAGTAGAGAGAAAAACAAATACCCGTCTCAGAGCACAGAAAGTTTGAAAGACCCAACAACAAAAACTCAGTCTTTAATGCACACACACACGCGCAGAGGGAGAGGGAGTAGGAGATAGAGAGGGTAAGAACAGCGTTCAGAGGGTGTGAGTGGACATTGAGAAACTTTCTCAGGACACTGCTTCCTCTTGTTTCAAGGAAAGAGAGAAAAACAGAGAGGCTATGAAAATGGTAGAGAGGAACTGGCAGAGAGAGTGTGGTTGCTGGTTGCCAAGGCAAAGGCTTTTTCACCCCCTTTTCTTTTGTGTTTTATTTATTAGATTTTATGAGCTTTATATAGATAGATTTTGTAACTTACACTGAACAAATCCTACTCTCTTTTACTCACAACAGCCAATCCTCTGTTTTCACTTTCAAGTTTCAACCATTTGGCTTGGCTTCCTAGTCTCTATACACTGGCTTGGCTCTGTTTCTTTATTTTAACACCTTGAAGTGAGAGTGGGATCATAAATGGCCTAAGATATGTTTTTCTATCTTTCATTACTGAAATCATCAGATGGGAATGAACCCTTGTCAGGTTTCTCTCCCCAAATTGGGTTGCCTCATTAAATTTTGCATTCAATAGGGTAGCCTAGAATACCCTTTTTTAATTATTATTATTCAACCAATTGCCTTGTCTTGAAATTTTCCAATTTTTTAATGTGTAATTGAATAAAAGAAAGGGAGTTTATGGAAATTATAGCCATTTATATAATATGATTTTTTTGCATCTTTTTTTTAATTATAGTGTTGATTGAGCAATTAAATAATGCTCTTTTTTCTTGATTAGCCATTTTTATGGTATTTGTTCCTATTGCATTCTCATTTTTGTATCTAAATTTTGCTTTATATATTTTAGGTTTCAAGTTAGATGTCTAAAGGCTAAACCTTGTTAGTTAACCATTTTGAAACTATTTTATTAATTATCTAAACATGATGATCATCTATTGTTAATTACGTTGATTTAAATAATCTATACTCTCCCTCTTTTTAATAACAATATAAATAAAACTAGCACGTGATAAGATATAACTACTACTAATTTGATATACGATTAATATTCTTATTTATAAGTTAATTTTAACTAACTCAATCATTATTAATGACGAGTTTTATAACTTTTTGTTGTTTATATAATCTCAACGGTTAACTAATATACTTAAATGGCATGTTTCTTTTTCTTTAAATTCATGTTAGTTAACTACTATAAGGGGTATTAAACTTTTTATTTAATACGACAAAAAATTTAAACTTTTAGTTAAACATATCGATCGATATGATCGATTGTTATAATAATAACAACTCATTGTATTTATTCGGTTTACAAGATTTAAGTGTATGATTTCTTCAATATTTAGCGCTTACACTCCATGATTAATGTTGAAACTTATAAATGAAACTTAATTACGATCTTCAAGTGTAAATTATATTAAAAAGAAGAAGATAGGAAAACAATAACACAACAACTACCAATGTTCAAGTATTAGATGGGATTTGCATGTTTCAACCTATCAAGAAAGACAAAATCTCACCTCCTTTGAAACCATTAAGATAGTGACATAAGAAATTTGACTATCTACAAGTCTTGGGTTTATCTATATTGTCATCTCTCGTCAAGATACTGGTCAAATTGAATTGGGTCGATTAAATGGTTGGGGTGGTTTGTAACACAGAAGGTACATGACAAATGGTCAAGAGATCTGAATGGTTGAGATGATTTGTGGTACAAAAGGCACAGGACAAATGGCACAAAAGATATGCTCCCATCATCTTACTCACTTATACAAGAAAAATGTGAATGTTGGAATTTTCACGTGAGATGAAGAAGAAAAATGCAGAAAGAAAACAAGTGTCCATCCACGGCAGAGTACAGAGAGGAGCTTTATAGAAGAGAGTGAGTATCTAAGTCATATGGTATAATCATGTGTTACTTTAAAAGAGGCAATTGGTTAAACAAAAAGTTAAACCCCAAAATAAGGACATCTCTGTGTAATCACGTTTTGTAGACCTAATTTTCTGTTAAGCTTTCCTTCATCCACCCTTCTTTTCCACGCCTATTACTGCTGTCTTTCTTGAAACCCTAAATCTTCGTGAACGCACCCTGTGAACTTTGTCCTTTATATATATATATATGTACGTTTGCTTTGAAATCATTCTTAGAAGAGGTTGTTACTCACTTGACCTTATTTAAAAAGGTGTTCGAATGTGGACAAGTGACCTAAAACTTAATGAACTGTCTTGCCATTTTCAGGCAAAGAATCGCCGCTGCTTTAGTCCAAATCACTATTTAGAGTCCTTTATTTTTAGGGAGTAACATCAAATCACTTAAGCCATATTTAGAAGGCTAATCCTTTTAAAAATCGAACCAAAAGTTAAATCCGCAAATTAGATATTTTGATGTTTAACCGGTATAATATCGTCATAAAATTGACTAAAGATTAAATAAAATTTTAAAATATAATTGAAAGTGATTGCCCTCACTTATTTATCGAAAAATTTGAAATTTAATTGAAAATATATTATTAAATAAAAATTAGTTGATTTATTTTAGTCTATAAGAATTTATTGGTTTATAAAAATTAACCGATTAATTAATAAATCAATTATTTTTAATAATAAGAATTATTAAAATAAATCAAACCAAAAAAATGACCAGTTTAAATTTTTACGTTGAACCGTTCGAACCGGTTAAGTTTTTTTATCATTGATTCGTATACATCCTAGCACTTGCTTTTTGTTCGGGTTTGACTAATTTAACAAATTTAAAAATCAATTTAATTAATGTTTATTTAAATAAATTTTTTTATTTGAGATTAGTTCTAAGTTGACTTAAGTAATTAAAATTTAACTATACTTGTTAAACAAAGACTTTTAACATGAAAAGTGGTTCAACAAACTTACCTCAAATTCATTCTACCTCAAAGTTTTCAACAAACTTACTTGTTGGAAATTACCTGTCAATGTGTTAATGTACGAACATTGGAGCAAACACAACGTAACATGCATACACAGCCATTGCCATTTATGTTGAGGTTATTGCACGAGCACTCACGTGGCATCTGGACGGTGGAGAATGAATAAAGAGACGCCGAGAAAAGCCATTGCTATGGACCTCTACATATGAAATTACAAAATGGTTGCGTATAAAGCTTTCTTCCATTGGTGGTGGCTCGAGAGAGTTTTAGTTTGCATGGGAACTGCTTACATGGTACAGAGTTTCATGACTTGGGTTTTGTTTTTGAGGCGTTGTGGGTTGGGTTGGTTGGTCTAATAGAGAGTTTGAACGAGAAAGTGTAAATGGATCTTTCCCTGTAAGATTCAAAAGCTTCCACAGTACAACCAGAGATTGAAGCAGAAAAAGAAAAAAGAACCGAAAGAGATGGGATTGTTTGGTGGTGGTGTGTGTCAACTACATCATTATTTTTGTTTTCCTTTTGCTTTTTCACCATTTGGGGTTTGCTTCTAAATGAGGCTTTGCATTGAGACTTTTCTGCAACCCATTTGGTGTCTTTTTACCATTTCTGATAAGTTGCGTCTTAGAACTTTCTCTCTTTCCAACCAAACTTACCATTGTAGAAATTCCCTTGCCAACACAAACTCATCCCTGTTCTTGCAGGTTCCAGGAATTCAAATGGAGGGCTACTGGAACACATAGGCAGACTCCAAGAAATGCAACACTCTTTTTTATGGTATAGTCCTTATTTTCCTTGAGCATAGTCTTCAAGCTCATTTGACTCGTCAAATAATTTATTTAAATGTACGTAATTTATAGCTAGACCTGTCACGTGACTAACTCGACACATGTGATTTATAACTATTGTATGCATCCCACAATTTATCACATGAAAATCGGTCTTAAGAGTTCAACATATTCTAAGAACATTAGTAGATGAGATAAAATGGTATTCACTCACATTCAATGAAATTATTGCTGCGGCCTTCACTGGCAAGCAACTGCAGATACAAAGAACACGCAGTCTGTGTCCTGATCCAGTTAAAGGCAACAATAAAGCTGCTCTATGCTTTGAAGATTCTAATTTGTCCCCTTTAATCCTTACTTCTTTACCAAATATTCTCTCCTGCATTCTCCTTTAGGAAATTCGCCAAAGAAGATGGATACTTTCAAGGACCTATGGATTCATTTTATGCTGCACCCTCTCTTTATTGCCTTTTTAAATCTCCATAAGTAATCATCCACAAAAGCTGCGGCTAAACAAGCATTCAAAAACTGCAACTAAATCGAAACACGAAAAGCTCGGCTATGAAGTTAGAATAATAGAACTTCAGGTAAGGATTAAAGCAGTCACAAATCATTAGACTGATATAATGAACCTATGGAAGTTTGGAACATCCCCATCACTAATGTACTAAAATTACATTTCTCAAGAACCCTTTTTTGACTAGAGTTCCAGTTCAAAAATTATGAAACTAAAACATTCAGAAAATTTATCAAATAATAAGAACAATGAATCACCATATAGAAGTTCAAACATCTGTAAATTGACATATATACAGATAAATGTTCAATACTCTATACCATTACCTCAAAAAGGATTCAAAAACAAAAGAAAAGAGCAACACTTTACCATACTCCATATCCGCATGAAGCACAGCATCGGTCATTGATCAGAACCATTTATCTTGATCTCTATAATTTCTTCAATGGATTGACGGCATATGGGGCACTTATTAGATTGGAGTCTCAAAGCTTTCGCACAATCACTGCACATGCACTGAAAGAATGCAACATATACAAGTTGAGCGCAATGAAATAGAACTTTGAACTAAAATGATGAGATGGGAAAGAAAGGGTAACATTGTGTAATCCTCATCTTCATTGCATATTTTGTTCTAAGTAATTCAAATACTTGGGAAAGAATAAAAAGTGCTTGGTCTTGATTGCAAATTCATCTGGGGTACTAATGCTAGTCAAACAACAACCTGAAGGAAGAAGTTGCATCTGTGCGAGAGAGAGAGAGAGAGGGAGAAAGTAAACATATAGAGCTACTAGGATCTGGTTCTCAGAAATTAAGCTCGCCAACCTATCTTGAAATAGATTTAATTAACTGAAGATAGGACCTCCCAGTTCAATAGTTTATAGAGTAGTTTACTCAAATGTCATGCAAGACCATATAGGTCACTGACGGATCATCAAGTACAAAAAATAAAAGTGGAAAAATAGATCCTCACCATATGTCTGCAAGGTAACACCGCTGTGTCCTTAGGTTCGGTCATGCAGATGACACATTCCTTCCCTGGGTCACTGTCCTTGAAGCCTTCGGCTGCAGAACCACCTATTCCATATAACTCACGTAGTTCATACCGAACTCCGTCAATCCACAAAATCTGCCTCAATACTCTAACTTGGAAAGGTTCTCCATCCTTTTTTTCCAAAACTGCTTGAGTAATCTGCATGTGGCCAGATGTATTTGCAGCTGATTCATCAAAATGTTCATCTAATGAATCAGCTGGCAAGCATGTTTCAGCAACCATTATGAGAGGAAAAACATCTTCTCCAGGTGATGGCTTTGAGAGTTCATCCAACTCAAAAAAACCCAAGTCGATGCCGGTTCCTGTTGGCTGATGAAATTTCTGGCCAGGTCCTTTCTCAAAGGGGATCTTAACAGGCAAATAGGCTTCAGGATATAATGGCACAAACCTACAGTTGGGCTCTTCCTTGGCAAAGTAGAAAATTGTAATTCTGTTGTTTAAGAATGAATATCATACAGAAGCCAATGTCACATATACTGAGAAATCACATGATGCTTTACATCCTGTATCCTATATTCTTAATAAAAATAAGTTTTAAGAAGTATACAGTAAGCAATGTCCATGAGTAGTGAGAATTTTTGAGATAATAATACAATCTCTAAATAGAAAAATAATTCTGAGACAATCTATAATGTGCAGTTGTCAGATTGGGATACTATACTATTCATGAGACAATCTAGGTGGCAGACAAGCTATTGGAAAGAACGAAATCTAGTGCTTTTAAAAAATGCATCGTTCTTGCAGAAACTAAATTCAGATCTATGAATATGGAAAAAATTTCCAGAATAAGACTCTGATACACCCCAAGTTTCTAAGTTTTAAGCCATATGACAAGAGACAGATGAGAGGGAGCTAAAAAGGGGGAAATCGGCATGGAGGCACACTCCAGTCTCAGGTGTAGCCTGTAGTTTGTGCTTCAATCTGCCGGTACAAGGATACGGATGTGGCTAATTTGCACAAATAAAATTTTTGATAAGTGACTTACCAATATTTCAAGCATCTATCCGTCATAACTTGGCAATGTTGAATTATATCACATAGAGTTCAATTGTTTGAGAAGACATAAGAGGTTATATTGAAATTGTTTGAATATGCAGAGAATTTCCCAGGAAATAATCCTTTCATTAACTTAAAAGAGATGACTTGGTCATGTTGTACGACTCAAATCCCTTCAGTTAATTATCCATTCCATTCAAGTTATCTGATCAGAAGTGATTAAATAAGCTTATTGCCCAATAAAAGGCTACCATTCCAACTTTTAGTTAATGAAATCACAGAATTCAAGATCTTAGCTTCATTTCTACTAACTCAATTTAGCAGAATCACCAATGAAGCTACAAAACCAAACCCCTCCTCTACATACAAAACAAACATAACAATATTTCAACAAACAAAGATCGAAACTTTCCAGAATTCCTACTAACCTTCCGTCAAACAAAGCATCGAAAACGAAAGAAACGAGGTGCTGATCAGGATTCTGCTCGTCAATCTCAAGCTTCAAAGTGTCCTTGTGGACATTCACATCATTCCTAACCTTCTTAGCATTCTGATGCTCCACATAAGGGGCAGGCTGAATTGGAAGAGCAAGACCCACATCAGGCCTAATCGCGGGCCACCCATTACCTTGATTGTTATAATAGTAAGGATGGTAATGGAATCGACCCACCATGTGATTCGCAAAGCTAGATGAGCCATAGGGATGTGAATTGTAGTAGGAGTGAGTTGGGGGTAGGGGAGCAGGATAAGGGTTTGTTGGGGTTGAAGTTGATGTTGTCGCAAAGTAGTTTTGGTGCGGCGCCGCTGGTGGTGGCAGCGGAGGAGGTGGTGCTGGTGGTGGCAGAGAGAGGGGTTCGGAGGAGTAATAGTACGGTGGTGGTTGTGGTGGAGGGTTGTGGTAGTAAGCGTTGTGTCTTCTCCTGTTACTACTCCATGAAATTCCCATTTCTGAAGGGTTTATTATTGAAGAGATGAAATTTAAGAACAGAGTCTCTGGATCCTAGGATGTTCGCTTTTGTTGCGGTCGATCCCGTGTTCGTGACGAGGAAGATGAAGAGAAGTTGAATTACCTGTTTTGACTTCCGTGTCTTAACCTTAATATCCAAGAAGACATGTTGAAGATGCAAATGAAATCACCTGTTTCTTAATTGCTGTTCCAATACTGTCCATTGCATCTAGTTCATATATTTTTGTAGATCCCATATAAATGTATGGATCAGATATAATGGAACAGTACTGGGACAGCAATTATGAAACAGGTGATCTGTTCTTGTTGAAGATGTGTTTTTTTTTTCCTAGAATCCTAAGAATTAGTCAAGGTTTATATAATAATTTATAAACTCTATATTTTTAAAAATATATTTAATAAATTAATAATTTAAATTAAGTGATAAATTTCATAAAAATAAATTTATAAAATTAACATATTTTTATTTTTAATTTAGTACTTTAAAATATATTTTTAAATTTAAACTAAAAAATCTTTAAACAAATAATTTTACTATTTAAATAACACGCTTTTCAAATAAGGTGAAATTGTACATAAGTTAAAGAAATTTTATAAAATATATATAAGTTAAATAAATTTTTAGAATTAGACAAAATTTGATCTCAAATTATGAGTGTTTTAATTTTTCATAAATATATAAAAATTGAAATTGGAGTTTTGAAATTTTCATAAATATATATATAATTAGAAATGAAGTTTTTAATTTCCATCCTATTTTTAATATCATTTTTCACTTTGATTTTATCATAAGCAAGTAATTATAAAGTTGGTTTTTTTATTGTAAAAAATTAAGGTACACTTTTTAATAATTTTTCAACAATTCAGCTTCAACCGATTAATTTTTAATTTAATTTAATTTAATAATTATATTTTTAAAATATAATTAGGCTATTAACTAATCGACCGGTTTTTATAAATTAAAATAAATAAATTAATTTTTATTTAACATTTTTTTCAATTAAACTTAAAAATTTTGATAAATAAGGCTAGTTTTTTTAAAATTATTTTTAAAATTTTTTAATTTTATTTAATTTTTATTTAATTTTATGATGATCGGTTGAACTTTTTAAAATTAAACTATTTATATTACCGATTTAATTTTCATTCTAATTTTATAAAAAAAAAAATTTCCGCAACCAGTTTCTAGAAACAAATTTCCCAATTATTTAAAAAGTTGAGACTTGCTCATACTAATCATATTACAAAAAGTCAACGTTATTGGCACGAGGAGTTGGTTCCTCTCGCTTTCCCTTCGGTATTTTCAGATTTAGAATTTAGCGATGTAAACGTCACGTTTCTAAGAAATTGCTTAATTGTTACGCAAAGGTATTAGTTATTACTCAAAGTCTTGTGAATTCTTTTTACAATTTTAATTAATAATAGAATTTGATATTTTAATTCAAATCTAACTTGAAATTAATTTATTAAACTTAAATTTAAAATTAAATAATTTGAGTCCAAATTCGATATTTGTATTTGCTTTTTTATTACTATTTTAAGAGTTAAAAAAGTATGTGATATTATTCGTAACTAATAGTTATTGATTGTCAACGAATGGTTTGGATGCATGGGGTAGAGGAGGCCGAGAAGTGTGATGGGAGGGCCCTCAAATCCTCTGTACCCCCTATTCTGTGTCTATTATATCTGAGTCATTTATTTATGTGAAACTCACATAAATAAATAGTCATATAAATAAATAGCTTAAATGTAATAAGCACAGAGTAAATACAGAGTAAGGGTACAAAGGATCACGTCCGGACGGGTGGGCCGTGACAAAGTGCCATTACAAGTCAGACCCGTGACATAAAGCTTTCTTTAAATTCGTGTTCTCCTTATCGTTAACTCTTTAAGGCCCTGTTTAGTTGGATGTTAATTAATGGAATGGAATGTAATAAAATGGAAGGGAATAAAAGGGTTTATAATTTAATATGACCGTTGTGAAAAGCGTTGTAGGGAGAGAAGCTCTAACATCTCTCTAAGCTCTGTTTTTCGTTCCTTTCTCCTTGCTTCCCACCTGTTTGATGAAAGTCCCCCTTCTTTATACTAATCGGTCTCTTGCATAAGCCATCACCTGAAACATAGCCAAGAATGTCTGAATCGCTCATGAACATACTACCTGGTACCAGCTCCGCTGGCCATGCTGCTAAGAAAGTTAGAGTTCGGGAACGGGAGGAGGATCCCCCGCCTCCTCCCCCAGTCGCCCCGAATATACCTCCCAGCTATAGTGCCGTGGTCTCAGGTCAATCTGCTTCGGGTTCGGGTAGCAGCGAACTGGAATGGCCGCAGGCCGATGACATTGCAATCCAGGATGGGGACATCTCTATCATCCAAGAGGCATATGGCTTGGGCATTGAACTTTCACCTACATTCAAACAGCAACTCCATCAGGCCTGGAAAAGTGCCGTCGTCATCAAACTGCTTGGCCGTAAAATCGGTTTCAATATGCTCAAGGATCGGGTGTGTGCACTATGGAAGCCTACAGGACCTATTAAAATGGTCGATTTAGGAAATGAGTATTACCTGATCAACTTCTTGGAGGAGGCGGATTATGTTCGAACCCTCACTCAGGGCCCTTGGGTCATCGCCGGCCACGCTCTTTCTGTGCAGCCATGGTACTCGGATTTTCGCCCTTCCACCGGCAAAATCACTCATGTCGTGGCTTGGGTTCGGTTTCCTGACTTGTCCGTTCCCCTCTACCATACTGCCATCCTCACTGCGCTTGGGAACTTGGTTGGTCGCACAGTCCAAATCGATCGCAATACGCTCTTAACTCACCGGGGAAAGTTTGCCCGAGTTGCTGTCGATCTGGACCTCAGTGCTCCGCTCAAGGCCATTGTTGAACTCGATGGGGAACCCATCAAGGTCGCCTACGAGGGGTTACCCCAAATCTGCTTCGAGTGCGGCCGGGTTGGCCATGGGGCGCCGACCTGCCCGTCTAAAATCGCCGATTCACCCATCGACGACACCGATACCGCTGGCCCCGTAGTGCCACCTCCCACTGACCGTCTCGTCGTGCCTTCCTCGGAAGCACACGGACCGCCCGATCTCGGCCCTTGGATGCAGGTGCCGCGACGACAAAGCCGTCCATCACCTCATCCGCCGTCGATCCGACAAGCCAAGCCCCGTACCTCTGCTCCAGCCGACCTACCTGGCTCGCGCTACTCTGCTCTAACTGGGTTGGAGACGTCGGATTCCCCAACGGATACTCCCCAACGGTCGGCTCCTGTGCCCAGTCCAGTCTCAACTGCTCTACCGTCTAAGGGTTCGGGCCGTCCCAAAGCTGCAACCCAGCCGACATTGAGGGAAGTTCGCCATCGTCGTGCGCCGTTTAAGGCCTCTCCGGACGCCTCCTCCTCCCTTAACCCCCCGCCTGCGTCCTCCAATCCTACCGCACCCAAGGCCCAGCACCCAGCCCCTCCAAGCCCAACCCCAGCCCCTCCAAGCCCAACCCCAGCCCAAGTCCAGGAAGGACCCCACCTGCCGACTGGGCCGACGCTGCCCTCTGCTAATTTGGGCCCGAGCCCACTTCCACCGCATGCTGCCATTTCCCTACCATCCCATATGACCGTGCTCCTTCCCGACCCTTCCTATTCGTTGTCCACCAATGTGGACTCGGATTGTCGGGCCATGGAGGATGACACTAATGACCTTCTGGATCCGGGTTGAATCGAACGGGGCCCCTCCTTCCCCATTGATTCCCCCGGTGTTGCCGCCCGACCCGAGCGTCGAGCGTGTCATCGGTCATGACCCTTCCTCTGGAACTGACACCATGATGGTGGAGACTTCGCTCGCGCCACCGCGTATACCGGAGCCCGAGCCGACCGACATGTCAGTCCAATGCGACTAGTTCCACTATTCTGCACCTTCCTTATGATGATGTCGATTTTCATTTGGAATTGTCAAGGGGCGGGAGGGCGGACCTTCAAGCCTATCATCAAAACTTACCTCCGTATCCATAGCCCGAAACTTGTAGTTTTGGTGGAACCCCGCATTAGCGGTGCCCGCGCTTTGAAAGTCATTCGCAATTTGGGTTTCAGCCAGTCTTTTCGAGTGGAAGCTGATGGCTACTCTGGTGGTATCTGGCTTCTCTGGCGGGCCGACGTCACGGTTCGTATTCTGATCGCGCATCGTCAATTTGTTCATACTCTCATCGATTGGGACAATCATTCCTTTGCGTTCACGGCAATCTACGCGAGCCCCACCTACTCTTTACAGCGCTACTTGTGGCATTATCTGCGGCAAATCGCTCGAATCACTACTCAACCTTGGCTCCTGGGGGGTGACTTCAATGCTAAGCTGGAGCAACAAGACCGCCGTGGCGGTTCCCGCAACCGCCCGGTTGTTAGCTTGCCATTTCAGGAGTGTGTGCATTGTTGTCAACTTCAGGACTTAGGGTTCTCGGGTCCCCGCTTCACTTGGCGGCGGGGCAATCTTTTCGCCCGTCTTGATCGTGCCCTCGGTTCGCCTTCCTG
>JAOSBM010000206.1:42381790-42397721 GCA_027568955.1 Erythroxylum tenue
CAACAGTAGCACCTACAGAATCAGCAACAAAACCTACAGGCAAGCCAAAAAGATATCCACCACCAAGCTGCAAGATATGGACAAAATTAGTCGACAAACAAATCACAGAAGCAGTACCTCTAAAGTGAGTAGCAGCCTGAAAGAAATGAGGTTAAGAAGATACAGATCAAGCATGGACTTCTTATTGGAAAAAAGGACTCCATGGTATGAGTCAATAATTTGAATTGAAAGCATTTAACTGATAATACATGGCAACTAAGATAGTTCGAGTAACTTGGCCTAAGAAAACTCACAGTTAGCACTGACGCTGGGACTGCCAGTACCGTTAGAGGGATGTAGGCCACAGCCCTGCAAATGATACAAAGAAAAGTGAAGAGGGAGGTGAACAATTTTGTTTTCAGTACGTAGCCAAAATATCACAAGAACAATTATGAAATTATAATCCAAAGGTATGGGGGAAACCTGAGATCACCCTCAGATTAAGTTATTAACTACAACAATAATAACAATATCCCAGTATAAATCCCGTTAAGACGCAAAGTCTGAAGAGGTATAATAGTATGCAACCTTACTCCTAACTAGTAGAGAAATTATTTCTGATAGACCCACAGAAAGGGAAAAAAAAAATTGAGAACTGTTTGAAGAAAACAAAAGCCAAAAATATAAACAAATAATTGTACTAAAAAAGAATCGAAATCAAGGTATTAACTAATGTACAGTATTGTCATTAATACTAGAGAGAAGTACCAACAATAACATAGTTTGTGGGGCTGTTACTAAGAGAACAAGAACAATGTACTCTTGATTATAAAGAGTTGTACACCAGGTCTCATATTTCATATGCAACATTTGTGTATGCATTCATACTCCTGAATAAATTGTAGAAACTCTAAAAACAAGATTCTTCAGAACATCAGAGCTAATCAACTTTACTTGTAAGAGCATAGGATTGGGTCAGCACTAAAGAAAGCATTTTTCAAATAAATAAATAGAAAGAAAGTTGGCCTATCAACTATACTGATCCTGCAACTATGAAAACAAAAAAATAGTAATATATAGCATTGTGTAGGAAAATGGAAAGGGAAAACAATTTGATGTAGAAATTAGAAAAAAAGTAGGAAAATTTGAAAGGAACATATACTAACAGCGCAAGAGGACCCCAAGGCCCGAGATCCTTCTCAACCCATAGCAAGAAGTCCTTCAAGATCTGCAGTGAGAAGCTCTTTTACTCAGTGTTAATATTCACAGCAGCTCACCAAGACAAGCAGTTTATTTTCAGAAATGCTGTTACAGTTAGCTGCACAGAGGTCTCACTGTAGAAAGATGTTTCAATTAAATGCCACAAAACAAAACAATCTCACAGGGCAAGAGATAAGATAAACCAAATTCTTATGCACCATTGCTGATAGACCATTGTTATTCACTAATCTGGCATTAATAGATATGCAATAAGAGCCAATTAAGAACCAAGCAGCCATCTTAGCCCTTAAAAGCACACAATATAATCAGTTGATTCAGTTCCTCAAACTCTGGACAAAGCATCAATTTAAGTTGAAATCGATGTACCTCAATGCAAATAAATTTGCGGATGACCCACATTGCAATAACAAAATTTTTAACTAAATGGCAAGTTTAATCATACAAGAAAGTAGCAAAGCCAAAAATTTCAGAAAAAGAATTGTGAATTAGATCAAAAATAGGAGCCACCAACAGTTCAAGCATTCCCAAGAAACAGCACTGAAAAGCAAATCAATCAAACCCCACTTCCAAAGATCTCCATTGAACACAAAGAACCAACTCAAATATAAATAATAATAAAAAAACCGGTAAATTAAATTAAAGATTAAGAATTTAAGATAGACTCGGATGACAAATTGGCACCTTTTCCACGGGAAGAGTGAAACAAGCGATAACAACAGCTGCAAGGAGGGCAAGTAGAAGAGCGATCCTGAGAACAGAACCCCATGTAGAACAAGCCATGAAAGAGGACTAATGCCTGCAACGTCAAGGCCACACTCTTCGTCGTCGTCTCCGAAAAACCTATACCATATTTCTCCACAACACTCGTCTGAGAATTCACCAAACCCAACCTCCCCTCAACCAACGATATAAGGATCTGGATACCGTTTGACCTTTAAAAAAATCAATTACTGATCCCAAAAGCTATCGCTTGTGGGGGAAGTACTTCGAACCTTACTTATATCCACCACGCTTCCGTGCCAACTCTTGTTAACTAGTTAGTTTCATCACCGAGCGACTCCCACTTAAAAAAAAATCAATTACTGATCCCAAAAGCTATAGCTTGTGGGAGAAGTAATTCTACCCTTACTTATATCTGTCCAGTCCTCCACCTAATCGTCAAATCTCTCAGAAACATTCCAACTTTTTATGGCTTTAGTAATGAAAGATTACAACTTTATGACCCTAGAAATATACATTGCGTGTTACAGTTGACTAAAATGCGTAAACTCCAAAGGGTATGGGTTAAAGGGTGTAAGGCTTGAACGGCAGTTATAGTTCACTGTCACCATCTCTCTGCTATTGAAGAGGAAAAGACCTGGAGACTTGAAACGAACCAACACGCCTTAAGATGTCCCCACGCGTTTGTCGCGTGCTTGTCTTCTAAGTACTAACTTTAACTAGAGATGGAATCCGAAATTAATAAGCTCAGGCTCAGCTCAATTTGATTGAATTTCATGTAGAACTTATTTTTTAATTTTTAATTTTTAATTAGGTTTAGAAAACAGAAATTTTATTTTTATTTAATAATTGATAAAATTTACTCTCACATCAATATCATTTAAATAGAAAATATTTATCTTTTATTTATATTAAAAAAAAAGAACTAGTTATGTTGTATATGTTTTAATTGAAATATTATTTTTAAGTGAAGTTTTAATTCATGATTTTAATGATAAAAATATGTTGTATTTCTGAAGAAATTAATAAGTGAATTTTTTAAAGATTTGAGTAAAAATTAAAAATCAAGTTTAGTGGAAAGATAAAATAATTTTAATAAGTAAAATAAATCACCAAATATAATTAAAAGTCTTGAAAATAATTTAAGGAACAAAAAAATTTGAAGTAATTCTCAAATAAAGATTGAAGAATAGACTTTTATTAGAGAATGCTTAACCGAAATAATTGTTGTGATTATTTTAGGATTATCATATATATAATTACTAATATCATTCATTAGTCAGTAAATATTTCGAGAAATGGTAAAAAGATTTATCTACTTCAGTCCAACCTGACTCGGCTCAAAATTAACGGATTTGGTCCAAGTTGATTTAGCTCGAATTACATTACCCAAAATTTGAAAATTTCAAAGAAATGATATAATTTTTAATTTTTAAAAATTAAAAAATAAATTTAATCAAATTTTGAGACGTTTAAGCTCAATCAAATCCGGCTCAGGTTTGAACCAAACCATAATTCATGTAAAGCTCGGAATTAAAATTACCAATATCATTTATTGATATCGGTAAATAATTCTAAAAATGGTAAAAACCAAATCAAGAATATACATAAACTTGGCAAGGTTTATTCAATCCAATCCAATTTGACTCGAAGTTAATAGGTCCGATCCGAATTAATTGAGTTCGAATTATCTAACCCGGGTCAAAATTTTCAAAAAAACAGTGTCATTTTCAAATTAAAAATATATTTAATCAGACTTAAACTGGACCAATTAAGCTTCGATCTGTCCAAGCTAGATCGAATAGGGCTCAAGCTCGCGCCAGACCGTAATTTGGGCCAGGTCGGGCTCTGATGCTATTGCCAATCTTAAATATATGGAACTACTAAGATAGGAAATTAAAACATGATAATTTTGAGTTTTTCATGTTAGGGCTTGGAATTGAAAAGACAAACTTCAGTTCAATCTCATACCTTACGAGTTCAGGCTCGATCCGTTTATTGCCAATACTACTCTCCAGTCTCTACTAATCATCAGCTTAGCAAAAATGAATTACAATAAGATTGATAGATGTTATGTACTTCCCTCAAAATATGTATCTCTCATAAACTACATATATTAACATCCACTTAGAATCACACTATAAACCAATAAAGAATGCAAATACTAATTGTAAGAACATAAACCAAACCTCCTGAAAATTTAGCCCTCAAGCAGTTTCAAGTATGAATTCTGATTCATCCTATTGTCTGTCTGGCTCAATGAAGCTGTATCTTTCCAAGCAATTCCTCTTCAAGGGTTGTTAGCCATTTTACTTTCACACAAAACATTGAGCAATACATGGACCAACATGAGGTCCACAAAGTATTGGTGCCCAATTTCACCATCCTTCCATTTCATCTTCAATGGAGCTCTGCCATAATGCACTCCGTCGTTGCAGCGGTTGTTGAAATGCCAGGGGAAAGTCATATCGAAGTTATCGATCACGCCGGAAAGTAAGCCAGCTTCCCTGAATTTATCTAGCACTATCCAGTTAAATGTCTCCATCTTATTTGGATTAAATGCTAGAGTTCTTGCATATCCTCCGGTGGCGATTGTAGTCCGATAGAATATCTTCGGAACAGCTAATCCTCTTTGCCGTATCGACTCCAGAACTTCTTTCCAAAATGAGACAGCGTAATAAACTCCCTTTGAAAAAGATCTTACATTGGACCAGAATATACCATCATGTAATCCAGAATTCATGATTATAGTGTCAGGCACACTCTCCTCTGAGAAGTACCTCTTCACCAAATTCCTGAACCCTTCATCCCTCAAAGAATTCAACCCTTGGTAATTCTGAGTCTCATTCCAATGGCCGTTGAAAATGCTGGTGATTCGAACTGATTGAGATGCATCTCTAGGGTTCGAAAAGTTCATATCAAACCTTCTGGGAACTGCTTTTATTTCGGGCAAATCCAAGACAAAATTGAGCATGTTTCTGATCGTGTCGACATGGTTCGAATCGCCCCAAAAGAAAATCCATCTATCCTTCAAGCAATTCCAAGCAGAGTCAGGAGAAAATATCCTGAAAGAACAGTGACTAGAATAAACCCAACCATTACTCTCTAATGAGCCTAATGAACCAATACACCATGGACTCTGGCATGGAAAATCCGGTGCCAGGCATCGGTAACGGCCATCGTTGCTAATTTGACAACCATCATTCCTACCATGCCTAGTCCACCTTCCTAGCCATATATGTTTTGCAGTAAAATCAGATCTCTCACAGGTTCTTAATGGTGGTAACTGAGTATGGCCTTTATAAAACTTGATTCTAACCGTAAGCAATTCCTTATCATAAGCAAATCTTGTAGAAGAAAGTTTAAGGCCTTCAAAATGCCTGAAGAGCAAGATAATGGTAAGATTATAATCACCAGCAAAATCAGGATGAACTTGAAGTGAAATCGAGTAGGACCCATTTCCTAAATCTTTGACCAGAGGCCTAGACTTCCATGATTCCCCTGAAAGATCAGTCTCAAAGTAATCGCCACCTAAACAACAAGGTTTGTTGAACTCATCCACTGCTTGGAAACCAAATTCATGAACATCTCCACTCGTCAGCTCAATCATATCTTTCCCTTCAAGTCCATGAACCAGAATTCCCACCGTTCGTGATTCTCTACAACCCTCTCCTCCTGGCGCTAGCCATCGTGAGAGAAGATTTGAAGTCAAGTTTTGCTCCAATTCAGTTGATAACCACTTCACCTGAGCTTCTAATTCTCGCATCCTTGGTTTCTGTAAAAACGCATCCGAAACATTCTGAGCAGAGACGTTGTTGGTCTGACTACTGTAACTAACGTCGATGATGTTGGTACTACTGTAATTGGAAGGTGGGGTGTGGGTGATATTGGTCGATAAAGCGAAACTTCCATGGTTTTTTTGGGTCAGATTTGTTGGTTTTACTGGCAGTAAGCTGATTTCCGAGGTTAACTGTTGCTTGAACCTCCATGACTCAATAAAACTCTTTATGGTGCACCCATCCAAGCTCCAAACAACCACCATTCCAACAAAAACCAGAGCTGTGAGTACACGAAACCGCCATTGAAGCAGGTGAACTGAGAAAGGAAGCCACTTTGACGGGTTTGGTGCTGGATCTGTGTTCACTGCCTTCTCAGGCATATCTGCAACAACCCAACATCAAGAACTAAACTAAGCTCGGCAACAAAGAATAAAAAAAAACAAAAAAGTTTCGATCTTTCACAAAACCAAAGCACCTGTCCAGGGAATATATATTACACCCAACAAGGCAACAACGGACAAAAGCTTCGTTTTCCTCGAGAAAATGCAAGTACTATAATGAAAGAAGAAAACTTGGAGCCAGCAAATGCCCACTATTGCTTTTTCTCTTGCTTCCTTCTGCTGACAGATAAGTTTTGTTTTTCATTTTTTTTTACAGTCTAATTAAAAACTACATTTTTAAACCATTCACATTTATATTAATCCTCGCTTAAATTCGATAAATCCCTGACGCAAAATTTTAAATTCAAATTTTAAATAACTGCATACATAAAGGTTCGAACTTACGACTTAACTTAAGCCAGAAAAATCCTGCTAATTCACGTGCGCTGTGGGATTGATAGATAAGTTTTTTAAAAACAGAAAAAAAAAAGTGAGAATTTTTACTGTTAATCGTTACATGAACATCCCCTTACTTCCTTTCCTAACCTTAATTAAACCATTAATCTTTGAATCTAAAAACATGTGGCTGTTCTTACACCGCATACTTTGTTCGACTTATGATGTTTGGAATCTAACCTCCAATGAAAGAGGAATTCCGTACCATTCTTGTTATTAACGGCTTGAGGATTAAGTAGTATTTCTTAGTTTAACTATTGACCTATAATAAATTAGTAATTTTAAACTTTTCAATATTGAATTTGTTAATTGAAGAATATTCATAATATTTTTTATATATTTGTTTAAATATATGCTAGAGAAAATTATTTTCATCATCATCCTTACTCAATTGAAGTCTCGCTCCAGAGTTAGTGATTGACAAAAAAAATCAAAAATCAAAATAGATTATGATATAATTAGGTTTGGGTTTTATAATTTTTTAATTCAATTAATAATAAAAATAGAGTTAATCCATCCTAAATTTAAAAAAAATTAATTAAATTTTATCCTGATCAAACTTAATTAACATTTTTAAAAGTCCCACTTTTAAGAAGAAAACAAGTTAAAAGTAAAATTATAAAAAAGATTAATTATATAATTTTTTAGTTTAAACTTAAATTTTAAAGTTTTTGTTTATTCATAATTTTCTATCAGGGTTTTGACCCCAAAAAAAAGAAATAATATTATTTTATGGTTAAAGAGACGTAATTATTAAAAAAGTTTGGTGTTATCATAACTTTAAGTAACGACAAATGATTACAATAAGTGACGTGTTTACGTAATACTTAATTAAATTATAGGTTTTTTGCCATTATTATATAATTTTCATAATATCAGGAGACAGTCACCGACAAGTCCGCCTTGTGACGGTGGAGGGACCATTATCGTGTCATTTGCATGGCGCATGATATAATGCGACTATAATCGAATATTTTAGTTCAAATTTAAATTTATGGATAAAATTTGAGTTCATCTAACTTTAGTTCAAAATTTAAACTTATGGATAAAATTTGAGTTTATCGAGTTTTACTTTAAATTTAAATTTAAATTTAGAAAATCAAATTTTGAATTAAATAAAAAGATAAAAATCTAAAAAGAAATTAAAGTTCTATCATTTTTTTGGCTTAGACTCTGTTTTGTTAGGCTTATACCAGTAGAACTTTTGTCAATAGAGCTTTTTTCTGTATATCTTTTCTGAGAAAACTTTTCTAAGAAATTAGTTAACTGTTTGATTGTCATTTAAAAAATAACTTTTTAAAAATAGTTTCATATAATAGACTGATTGACAACATAAAAATAAAATGTACTTTTGATTTTAACTATATTTTATGTTGTAATAAAAATAATTTATTCATATAAATATTATTTAAAGTATATTAAATAGAAGATAAGTTTGCAATATTTGGTCACATTTTATTCATGAAATGGTGAATTTGTGGGTATTATGTGTAAAACATAAGGGCAGAAAGAATAAAAAATAAGCTCATGAATTAATCTAAAAAATCTACTTGAAAAAGCCATTTGAGATATTTTTTTTAGAAGTTTCAAATTTGAACTTTTTAAAAAGTTGTATTTTGACTGCCAAAAAAGCTATATCTATTAAAGAACTGTTTTTTTATTTTACAGTCAAACACCAATGTTTCTTAAAAAAAGCTTTTATGATTAAAAAAATATTTATTGACCTCTCAAAAACCTATCCAAACAGACAGTTAAGCTTATTTGAAAAAGTTGTGCTAAGTGGGAAACACTTCAGAGTTCACAAATAAAAAAATTAAAGTGGTATTAGTTCAAAGTATTAAAAATAGTGTTTAAAATATCAATGTTTTAAAAATCTTTAAAAGTTAAACCAATAAGAGAAGATATTTAAAGTTTAATGATTTGATCAGTTAATTAAGAAAAATGATTAGTTTTGAATAATAAGAGTTAATAAGATAAATTGAAGAAATTAGTCAAATTGCAGTTGAACTAATTTTACCAATTCAATATATTAATAAAACTTTACCAAAACTTAATCTTTAAAAAATATAAATTTCAGATTTTTTTTTCATTAATTATAAATAAGATTAAGATTAAGATTCTTATATTACATCACTAACGTAAATAAACTTGATATCCAATATATAAACAAAACCAAGTCCTTAGAACATCTAGTCCAGATGATGAAGTGATCAATTAATCTATTTTCTGCTGAGAAAAGAAAGAACAGGGTAATTACCAGAGACATAAAGAATAAAAGGAAGAAGAAAAAAAGGAAAAAAAAAAAGGCTCCATTAAATTAGCTCCATGGATCATCCCAGCCTTTAGGCCCCTCTCTTTTGACAAAATCAATAATTGCTTCAACAGCTTCATGACTTCTGTTAGAAAGGGAGTGATTCCCATACTCAATCTCCAGTTTCTCTGCACCACCCATTGCTTTGCTCAATCTGCCACACCAAAAAAAATTACTTGGTGGTGTCACAAAGAACAGATCTTTCATCTCTCCTTACCCTATCACACACACACACACACACACACACAGATTTTTACGAGAGAGTGAATCTGAACCCGGAATCAATTTAGTTAACACGGTCCAAGCGACATTCATGAATAAGAGTTTGAATAAGATGCACACAGCTTTGACCATGGATGAACTAATAAGATGCGAGCTTTAACGTTCACCTTTCGACCAACGCTTTCTTATCAACGTACTCTGGGACATATTCGTCAGCCATGGAGAAAATCACCTGCATACAGAAACTTCTTTAAAGATGGAATTTTAAGAATTCAAAGAGCCATACAGAATCTGATTCATGCCCATCTCACAATTGTTCATTGTAAGCTCTGAAAAGATGATATATTACTTCTGTTTACATGTAACCGTACTTAAAAACTAGAAGAAGCATCTTCGGTGGAGTCCTTCCCATGATCACTCCTTCCAAGACTATCACAAGTACAAGCAAAAAGCACCAGTGAAAGGAATTATGTACCTGACAAGGTGTGTTGCACATATGCCCAAGTCTCATTTTTAGTTGGTCGTCATTAAGATCAGAACTGAACATGTCATCATCCCCATTGTATGCACAAAGGGAGTGATACCTGCATAACCCTTGTTTATAAGTGAGAAAGTTTTTACTTAATTTCCTATCATCCATGGCTGCAATTAAGATCCAAATACTGACTTCTTATGCCCAACATCCCTAGAAAAAATCAGAGGCAGACAAAATCTAAAAGCCGAATGTCCTAAAACCTAGCACAATAATCAATCATGACTTTCAGAACCAGATAGACATAAATATCTATACGGATTAATGTCCTAAAACCTAGCACAATAATCAATTATGACTTTAGGAACCAGATAGACATAAATTTGTACACTGACCTGTCAGCAGTAATTGGAGCAGAAGAATCAGCTTCCCTGGGCATTAATTCTGAGCCACGCCCTTCTGCTATCATGGTTGAAGCCAAGTCAATCATAGCGGCAGTTTCAGGAAGAGTTGCTCTGTATTCACGATCACTAACTGGAGCCTGAACTTTCCAATTAAATTTTGGAGTCACAATGAAATCTGGAAATCAACACACAACACGTAGATGCTATCAAGAATAGGACTTGTCCCAGATATGAGCCACAGTATCCAGAATCCACTAGTTGATCATTAGACCTCCAAGTGTGGCATCTCTCTGATATATCCATTATTTGATATCAATGCCATATTGATGTTATTTTCTGTTTATAAAGCTATTTAGTTTATGCATGAGGCCTTTGAAAATTTCTGTTAATAATATCAGTTTTCTAGTCTGATAAATTTTAAGGAACAATTATATTCCATAATTATCGCATGTTATATTCTTGAGGAACATGTTTTTCACATAAAATATCAATATTAACAGGACAGATTGTCCCTCTAAGAGATTGCCTGGAGATGACTGAAAACTCATGAGTCTCTAATGCTAAGTTCATTTGAACTCTTCAGTAAATTACCATCAAACAACAAAAGACTGAAGACAGCAGATTTTACAGCAGTTAAATACGGATGTGGAGAAACAATTGTAGTATTACTGAAAAAAAAAACTTTTCGTGCCATAAACCAGGTAAGATAATCTGGAAAGATCTTAAAATTAAACCAGATCAAGAGACTAGCCCTTCATCCATATCAGTGATTGTTCAATAGAGAAACTGTAAACTTTACAGAAGGTGCAACACCTCACAGCTAACTTTCTTGAAAATAAACAAATGAGATTGCAAATTCTATATTGCACTTTGGCCACATAACTTTGGTTTATCCTAAACAGGTAATCGGTTACCTGCAATATGGCAGCACGGACAGCTCGGGAGCATGCAGCATTAGTCCGCATATAATGCACAATATCCTAGATCCACAGAAGGCATCATGTAATTTGATCAAATGTAAGCTTTTATAAATGTATAGTACAATATCGACAGGGGTTTACGATTTCACCTGGCAGCCAGTACTATGTCCAAGTAGCACCACACCCTCAGAATTTTCTTTGTTAATCAAATAGCTTATCAGCTGGTCAATCTCCATGGCATCCTTCAAAACAAAAGATGCAGAACAATATTGAAGTTGAGGAACAAAAGTCCAATTTCAAACATGGAAACACTAAAACATGCATTAGAACAAACATCAAGACCAACTGAAATCCAGGACAGTGTAGATCTTCTGTCTCGTTTTGTGTGGTTTTCAGAAAACAAAGATTAGTCTTGGATGGAGATTTATGTGGTACTTGGGAATGTATGAACTAATGTTTGCTGGTGGAAACTGGCTGCATTCCTAGCTGTGCACTTAGGATTTAGCAAATTGTTCTAGCAGTAGCAATATATTGAAAGTGTTGATAAGCATACTATAAAAAGAGTGGGGAATTTACTTGTTCCAAGCTGGCGGTGCCATATCCACTATAAGAAGATGATAAAAGTAACTGAACAAGTGACCATTTTTCCTTATCCAGAGCAATTGCAAGGGGCTCCAAGTATCTGACAGTTGAGCATAAACATTCATACTATTGCTCACAAAAACAAAGCAAAAAGAAAACAGAACATCACTCCATTCCAAATCTACCGCTACAAAATACATACTCTGTTGCAAGAAAACCATCTGTCAGTCCACCAATGAAAATTACTTGTTGTTTATAATCACCTGTTTTAAATGCAACCTACATAAAAAGAAAAAAGAAACTAAAACATTAATGAAGTCCACATCAATATGACCTAAATGCTCTAGTCTTTGCTTGTGTTGAGCAAATTCATTTATCCATATCCAAACCCTTCATTGAGAACTATCTTGCAATTCATAGTCAAACTAAAACTAATAGACTCTCATGACGTGATACAAAATCGTACAATTCCTTTAAACACCAAACAAATGCTCCCAAATGTGTTCCAGATCAAAACGGAATAATAACAAATCAAGGGGGAATGAGCCAAAAGCAAATAGCTTTCCTCCACAACTCTAAATACCAACAAATCACAGAACTTGAAGAACACTCGAATCTCAGATCAAAAGTGACCAAAAAAGATTGAATTTTATAACAAATACCTGAATGGGTTTAGGCCCGTACTTAAAAAGAACGCCACGGAACTGGTTCTTAGCCTTGATGGGGCCAGTATTCTCGGCGCCGGAAGCTGCAGAGCTGTTGGCCATCTTGAGGCTCGACGACCTATCGCTACGGCCACGTACGATGCCGGAGAACCATGAGGTGGTGACGTTGGCAGATGAAGAAGAAGAGGAGGTGGACGAAGAAGAAGAGAGATTCATGTAGGTACCGAGGAAGAGACGCTGATTGGTATTATGAACACAATTTCATAAATTTTGTGAAATTAAATTTATTATTTCAAAATTTAAATTTTCAATCTCAAATATATAATTAAAGTAATGCGTTAGGGTAAATTCTCTTGCATTCCGTAATATTCATAATTTTTAAGAAGATTGCATCAGTTGATTTTGTTTAAGTTAAATTATAGAATAATTTAATTTTATAATTAAATTATATATAATTAAATTTAAAACTTTTAAATAAAATTTGATTTAATAATTAAATATATTTCAAATAAATATTAATTTATTTATAAATTATTTATTTTATTAAAATAACATAATTATATTAATAATTGTTTAATAAATATGATATAAGATATTAAATAAATTTAATTAATTAAAAAATTATCTTTAAGTTTTATCTAAAATGTAATTATTATCAGTGATAAAAATACAACTATATTAATATTAACAACCAAACAAGTTTTTGTTTTTATTTGAAAGAAAAACATAAACAAAAAATTGAAAACGGAAACTGAAAACTGAAAATTACAACAGAAAAATCAAAGCAAAACTAACGACATTATTTCGGTTTGTTCTTATATAAAATTATTAGGTCAAATTTGGTTGATGGGTTTCGTGTTAGATTCGAACTTAAGGATTAGGTTGAAATCTAACTAAACTCTCTTCATAAATTAAAATCGTTTTGGTTTCATTTCTTAAAACAATATCATTTCGTCTTTAACTATTATTTAAATTTAAGAAATTTAGGACCAAAATATCGGTATTTTGAAAAATTTTGAGGCAATCTAATCGAACTTTAGACTAAATTTAATTTGTCTATTAACCAGATTTAATCTGAATTATTGACAACCCATTTATTTTTAGGTTATTTGTAAAAAAAAACCCTTTAACTTCACTCGCTTTTGTAATAAAAAACCGAACTTTAAAAAGATGTGTTAAATGCTTTAACTTTCAAGTTTTAATAAAAATAGAATGATGTTTTCTATTAGACCACGTGCCTTAATACGATATATTAGTATTTTTGTCACGTATCTACTACATATTATATTAGTATCACGTATAAGTTTACTATTTAATAAATTTAAATTAAGAATACCCATAAATGATTGTGAAGTAAAAAAATATAAAAGATTGTATAATTATTTTATATTTAATATATTAAATAATAAAATTCACATGTGATGTAAATACAAGACGTGATAATCATACGGTAAAAATGATAATTTAGTGTGGCTCGTTACGTCGTTTATATTAATAAAAGACTTAATGTCAGAATTTAGTTGCTAAAAATTAAAAATTGATGCCTTTTTTTTTACTTTTTAAACTACTGATTAGTATTATAAATTTGAGTAAATTTTAAATAGTTTTTATAGTCAACCCTTACCACTACTAAGGTTAGCATTAATATATTATTAAGGCGAGCAAAGGTTTGGTGTGGAGAATTTGTTAAGTTATCAATTTGTGCTTATTTTGTATTTAATTCTTTTTAATGTGTTGAAATTATTATTCAAAGTTAATGAAAATGTCTTATAATTGTTCTCCGATGATTTTCAACACCTTAGAGACGAAATTGAATCGAAAAGATGCAAAAGAAATGAAGAAAATCCGAAATTTCAAGTTTGACAGTAATTCAGTGACCAAGTGTGGGCACATGCAAGGATGAAATAAATTTCCTGCTTTCAAAATATAAACACGATTCTTTTGAGATTATTCTTTTGAGATTTTCATAATCTTTTAAGATCAGATTGATGAAGATTCACAATCTGAACATGTGGGGGACGTGATCTACAAGAGATGACGGAAAAGAAAGAGATCGGGAGGCATTAAAAAGGAAAAACCGTGACTATTCACGTTAGCTTTTAGGTAGGATATTTTTCTACAAATTTTTCTGCAGAATTTAGATAGGAGTAGTTTGAGTTTCTGCATTCTTTTCTTCTAGTTTTCGGCAGCATAGTTTAGGAGTAGTTTTGACATTTTTATGCATTTTCTTTTGTTCTTTTTAGCAGCACCTTAGGGATAAAAGTTTACGTTTCTGCACTTCTTCTTCTTATTTTGTGGACAGCCACGGTTGGTTCTCAATTTCTACACTTTTCTTCCAGGGATTTTAGTATTCTTTAGGGAAAGATCAGGGATGGAGTCAATGTGTTTTGTTATTTCTTTGATTTTTACTTTCGTTATGAATAGTTAAACTTCTTTTCTTGGTTGAGAGGAACCTTGCTATCATCTATTATGCGTGAGATGTTTTAATAAAGTTTGTTCATCGATGAATATTGAATATTTTCTTATGTACTTTATCTAATTGAATTGATTGATTTCTACGTGTGCAATTATGGATTGATTCATTCAATAGCTAGATGAATGAAATATAACGTTCAATTTCATTAATTGCAAGTAACAATTAGGATTACCTTCTTTACGTTAGAGTCAGAAATTCTAAGAAGATATTCATCTTGATTAATTACATGTCGTACATGTATTATCTTGTTCATTGGTTTCTTGGTTCTTAAAGCTATTATTCAATTGAACCTACGAGCGTATCTAGGTTGTTGCTTAATAAGAATGTTATGATACATGTTTCTAGTCATTTACATTTAAAAGAAAACATCCTCCAATGAATGTTTAATAATGACTGAAATTTTATATCGAGGATCCATTTTAGCGTGAAAACATCGGTGTCCCGAAACCAAAGTTTTTCTATTAAATTTTCATATCAAATTACTTTTATTGATTTTCGATTTTCGTTTTCTTTTTCCTTAAATTGCCGTGAATTGAAAATCCCTCCCCCATTTCGTTACTTTATTTTTGTTTTAAACTCGCTAACCTTTACCATTAAAAAATTTTCGTGAGAACAATCCTTACTTTCTACTACTACATTATTTTATATTGACGGAAGTTTTTTTTTTAATTTAGTTACAAGCGACAGCTGTACCATTTCTCCCTTCTTAAAAAAAGGGTTCTTTAAAATTTAACCATAGTTATAACAAGTGTTGAAAGTGGGCATATCTTTTAGTGTGAAGAGCATAGAAATTTCGTATTTTTAAAGTTCCGTTTCGATTTAATATCCGGAGATTGTGTTTAGATTTACATTTTCGGGAGCCATTCCAAGTCGTGATAGTCACTTTAAAATTTTCAACTAGTGATGTAATTAATGACATCAATAGCTGATACTAAAGTTAAAAAGCTGGCTAAGTATCGTATAAGTTCATGTTTAAGTATATATCTACCATTAATAATCACACGTATTATTAAAATTTATAGTAAAAACCACCATAGTTAAAAATAAATTTTAATATTTGTTAGAGTTTTGAAATAATGGCAGCCGTAAAGTTTTAAGCTTGGTACATCTTTCACACAACTCTGATGTAATTTCGTTATCAAGTAGAACAAGGAACTTAAAATATATATTTTTTAAATATGTAATATTTTTTAATCATGTGTTCTTAAAACATCAATTTTAAGTTAAAAGCAATTTAATACTAATATTGTTTAATTTCTATTGTTACTGATAGAATTTTATCATAATTGTGGACTAGCATAATAAATTATTGTGTACAAACCCCAATTAATTAGATGTCAATGA
>JAOSBM010000206.1:42397821-42408016 GCA_027568955.1 Erythroxylum tenue
TTTAAAAATTTTAGGGACTATTTCATAAATTTAAAAAATATCCCGAAACGGTACCCGGTACTAACCGGTACCGGTACCGTTCCGTTCCAGAGCCCAATCCGGTACCGAGCCCGGTACGGTATTCATAACATTGCTTTATACTCTCTTCTTCTTCAAGATAGCCAAGAACAAGTCTCCTCTTTCTTCTCCATTTTGCTTTCATTTTCAAGCCAACTTTTTCTATTTTTTACCCTCAAATCACCTATTAAACATTAAATCATAAACCTGGGGTCCCTAAACTCATCATATTAGCAAACAGTTTGGGGAAAAGATGAAGAAAAAGTATAAACTGTTCTTGATGAATAGTACTTGAAAATTTACAAGGTAAGTTAATGAAATTTTGATTTTTTTTTAGTATATGATTTTGGTGTTATTGCATGCATGGATGAATAAAATGCATGAAACTGAATGTTTATGCAATATTATGAAGATAAAGAAGAGGAATTGGAGAGAGAGAAGGAATAAGAAATCGATAGTGAAATTGAAATTGATGGAAGCTCAATTTAAAGAACTGAACATTAATTTGGTATGCGTTCATGTAATTTACATTTTTTCTGTATATTATGTAATTTAGGGGTCTTGAGAAAAAATTAGGGGTTATGAAATTGTTGTCACAAATATTTAATTGGATGCTAAAAAAAGTAGCGTATGTGATTAATTGAGATTTTGAACTTATAATTTGTATTTTTCCCAATTGACATACATTATATTTGGATTGAAAAACTTGATATACATGTTATTTTTTACTAATTGGTGAGATGAATATGTCTCCAATGTTGTATGAATTAAATTAAAATCAATAGCGGAAGAAAAAAATGACATTAAATGACATTTACTTTGGACGAATATAAAATAGCGTGAGTCGATTATTGCAAGCTTTTTATTATGAAATTTCAATGGAATTAATTAGAATTTTCTCTAATAAAATAGATAGGAATTGAGGGAATGCGATACGATTGGCATGCCAATTAGGAAGTTAGCAGTACTGCGTCATGATATATATTACCGGATTGTATGGCTCCTAGAGCTGGGTTCCGATGTAAGATATATGATTGGGATTATGAATTGTATGGCTTCGAGAGCCCAGTGTTCAATATGGAAATAAAAAAAGAAAAACTGTATGGTTTCGAGAACTCGGTCCCATATTTTAAAATCTCACTTATATATATGAAATATGGTTTAGATCTGTTGAAATGTATTGGAGAATAGGTAAATTTTTTTTTCAAGGAATTTAATATGGAGATGGGTAGTTGAGTAACGTGCATGAAAATTATATTGAAGCTTCTTACAGAAAGGTTTAAGAAAATACAAAGGAAACTCAATCAAAAAATTTATAAAGTAAATAGTAATTACTAGAATAATGAGGTGTTAAATAGAAAATGTTGTAGTTCGAAATGTCATGTATTTAAGAATACGGTAACACTTGATATGCCGATTCCATTATCAAATATGGAGTGTTACATTTAGTAGTATCAGAGCTCGATTTTGGCAGTTTTAGGTTTATGATTGTGGACATGCCAAATGAAGGATTGTACAGGAATATAGTAGCACTCGATATGCCGATTCTATTATTGGGTATTGGGTGTTACAATAATAACAACAGTTCATATAAAAACTTTGATGTTACGCAAAGTGTAGATAAGTTTAGTAATATGTAACCTTAACTCTAACTAATAGAAAGACTGTTTCTTTTCATTCAAATAAGATATGAAGTATTTATATTATTGTTTTATTGAGTATGGTTTTTTGGGCCTAAATAGTCAGACAAATAATTTGATGGTAATATAAATTTTTATCAATATGCTATTAATGGTTTATTTGGATATTAAATGATAAAACTACAATGTCATTTTTTCCAATAACACTATCTATTAAAAATTACATAAATTTATTTAATGGTTTTGTCTTTATCTAATGATTAAAATAATGATGTCATCCTTTCATTCTTTTATATTCTATGACAGTGAGAATATATTATTTTATAAATTAATTTAACAATTTATTGTATTTAATTACCATGTGATATATGAGAAAACCACATAATATGATCATTAATTGTTGATAATTAAAATAGAATATTGATAAATGGGAGATTGATAAAAAATTGTATTATTTCTAGCATTCCAAAATTTGATAATTGAAAATTAAAAACCTCACATGCAATGGCTTAAATATTCAAAATATAAATTGAAAATTCTTAAGAATGAAAATTACTAGAAAACATCTAAACAATTCAACTTTTAAAAGAAATTTAATTCAACCATCCTTATTAAATGATCAACTTTAAATCCAATAAATGCCTCCTTAAGCTTACAAAAGTATAAATATTATTTCAAAATTGCAAATCTTTTACGGAGGGTTTAGGATTAGATCTCTTGTTTTGATTATGGTGTTCCATTAAATCTTCTATACACATTTTAAATTGAATGTATAATCATAAGCAACTTACAAAATTGACTCTTGGGTGTAGACAAAAAATTGTTTCAGCATGTTTTGTAACCTGAAAAATGACTTTGTTTTCTGTCTTTGACAAAATATTAATTTTTTAAAAAATATAAAAGAATATAACTTAATGCATATATGTAGGGTGGTCCCGAAACAATTTCATAATGTAATTTATTTAAAGAATATAACCACGAAATTGTCTATAGCAAATAATGATATCACCAATAAATGCAATAAATGCTTAAAAAGTAAATTATTTTGGTGCATGCTTAACTATATTGAAATATATTATTTTAATTTATTTATAAATTATTTTTTGGTTTAGAAGTGGAATATAATATTAATTATAATAATCATGAAAACTATTAAAATGATGACCATGTAATCAATCATTAATAAAATCATGCCTATTGTAATAAAATTGGATTTAGCTTTGAAATCTTATATATTTCAAAAAATTAAAATATAACGTTAGAAAATAATTATCTTTTTTCATTATTACAATTTTATTACAATTTAAAAGAAAAATGTGAAAAGGAAAAATAAATCAATCATCCAAAAGCCATTAATATCTTGTGTTTTTTCAAAGCGCACACACACGCACTTACACCCACTTCCTTTCGTTTCCTATATAAGCCTTAATAAGTCATTCTTCGCTTGGTAGATTACTAGAGGTAGTCATTTGAAGCCTTTTCCATCACCGTACCACCTTAGTAATTAACCTCCTCTCTATCACTATCTGCAGATTGGTAAGAAAAGCCGTATTCATCTTCTTCCTACTTCCTGGAGTCACCGCATATTTGATACTAATGGTACGTACGGTGGTCCATGGATTTTAGTTCGGTTGGTTCGTTTGGTTATATTCTTACCATGTATCTGTGGAAGTTAACGTTAATATAGAGCTTGATAATTGGTGTGGATCGGATCCACCTCCTGAAAGTATTGTCCTCTTTAATGCACAGGCGCGCTTTCGGTAACACTTGAACCAGCGACCTTACGGTTTTGTTGGCTCAAGAAACACGCCTCTTACCACTGAGCCACGTGGCCTGTGCCCTTGAGTCAGTACCTCTTACCACTGAGCCACGTGGCCTGTGCCCTTGAGCCCGTGGTAAGAGGACCGAAAGCGCGCCTGTGCACCAAAGAGGACAATGCGCGCCAAAGAGGACAAGATCCACCTCCTGAAGGTATTGTCCTATTTGGTGCACAGGCGCGCTTTCGGTAACCCTTGAACCAGCGACCTCACGGTTTTGTTGGCTCAAGGCACACGCCTCTTATCACTGAGCCACGTGGCCTGTGCCCTTGAGCTAGTGGTAAGAGGACCGAAAGCGCGCCTGTGCACCAAAGAGGACAAGATCCACCTCCTGAAGGTATTGTCCTCTTTGTTGCACAGGCGCGCTTTCGGTCCTCTTACCACCGGCTCAAGGGCACAGGCCACGTGGCTCAGTGGTAAGAGGTGTGGATCGGATCCACCTCTTGAAGGTATTGTTCTCTTTGGTGCATAGACGCGTTTTTGGTAACGCTTGAACCTGTGACCTCAAGGATTTGGTGTGTCAAGGCACACGCCTCTTACCACTGAGCCACGTGGCCTGTGCCCTTGAGCCAGTGGTAAGAGGACCAAAAGCGCGCCTGTGCACCAAAGAAGACAATACCTTCAGGAGGTGGATCCGATCCACACCAATAATAAATTTGGACTTTAGTAAAATAAAACTTTGATAATATAATATTTAGACTTTACTTGCTCACATAAAATATATTTACGGTAAAATAAAACTTTGATAATATATTTGGACTTTACTTGCTCATGTCTAATATATTTACAATAAAATAAAATTTTAATCACCTATTGACATAGCCAAAAGTTTTAGTAAATCACGTAAATTTGTGTGTGATTGTTATTTTCGTACGTATTATTTAATTATTATTGTGATTGATTGTTAATAACAATTAAATTACTATGGATCTTTTACTATGTTAACTCACTCTTTCACAGGCAATTCAAATGAGGCTTCCATTGTCTACTGCTTTCAGCCAAGTACATCCCGTCGTGAAATTCCATGGAGGGTTAAATATGGAACCTAGCCGGAAAGACAAGATGGTCTTCGTCGTTGGAGCAACCGGCACCGGAAAATCGAGACTATCTGTAGACCTTGCCACGGCTTTTCCTGTGGAAATAGTGAACTCTGATAAAATGCAAGTGTATAAAGGACTAGATGTGGTCACCAACAAGGTCACTCCCAGGGAGTGTAGAGGCGTATCACACCATCTTCTAGGCATAGCAGAACCCAACACAGATTTCACCTCCGACGATTTCAGGCACCGTGCCTCGGTGATTGTGAAGTCAAACGCGAAACGTGGTCGTCTCCTGGTAATCGCCCGCGGGTCAAACTCTTGCATTGAAGATTTGATGAACGACGACGAGGATCGTGAGTTTCGACTCAGGTACGATTTTTGCTTTCTTTCGGTGGCCGTGTCCTTGCAGAAGATCCATCGTCTTCATAGCCAGTGGAAATGGAACATGCATAGAATGGACGCCACAGAAGTGTTTCTTAGAAGCGGGGAAGAAGCAGACGAGACACGGGACAAGCTCGTCAAAAAATCGGTTTGGGAGTTGATTATCCGTACTAGTGTGTGGTGGCGCACCTGCATCATCCTCCTTCTTAGGCATAGTGCTTGTCCCGAAAAAAAGGTTTGGAAGCTGATTATCCGTACTAGTGTGTGGCGCGCCTGCATCATCCTCGTTCTTAGGCCTAATGCATGTCCCAAAAATTTGGCTTGGGATCTGATTATCCGTACTGGTGTTTGCCGCATCTGCGTCAGCCGCATGATGCAGTACTCGGGATGGGGTCCATGGATTGGACGTCTTCAATTTGTCGCTAATATTCTATTTTTACTTCTTAAACTTTTTTTGTCTTTTAAGTAAGCTAACTACATGATGGGTCCATGGATTGGACTTCCTCAATGAGTAGTTTTTCCTCTTAACCAAGATAAAATAAAAGGTGTGCCTTATAATTTCTCGCCGGGATTGATGTGTGATGTGATCGCGATGGACGAAACGTGATGGAATATTTGTCCCTACCTTATCTCTCGATAATTATGCAACTCAAATTGAAAAATTGGGAATCTTGAAAAATGGACGAAAGAGCAATAAGACATTTATATTTGGTGGGACAATCCAACGAATCCCTCTCATTTTCTACCCATTTGTATCACGTAGGTGTGAGTTTATAAGTTGAGATCATCTGTTTAATATTATGGTGTCTTATTATGTTCAATAAATTTCTGTCATTTAATTATATAGATCTCACATAAATCTTATAAGAGTCCTACGAAATAAATGACTGAGATTTTATAAGATAGAATAAGACAAAATAATATTAAACAACAAAATTTATACTCTCACCCACCATCCGCCTGCAATATAACAGCGCGGACAGGTGGGGAGCATGCAGCATTAGTCCGCATATAATGCACAATATCCTAGATCCACAAAAGGCATCATGTAAGTTGTAACGTAAGCTTTTATAAATGTATAGTACAATATCGACAGGGGTTTAGGGAGTTCAGATTTTCTGTTTAATATTACCCTGTCTTATTCTGTTTCATAGAATCTCAACTATTTATTTTGCGGGATCCACGTGGGACCCATATATGACCTACATAAATAAATAGCTGAAATTTATTGGACACAATAAGACACCATAATATTGGACAGAGAATCTGGACTCGGATTTAGGATATCACCTGGCAGCCAGTTCTATGTCCGAAGTAGCACCACACCCTCATAATTTTCTTTGTTAATCAAATGGCTTTATCAGCTCGTCTATCTCCTTCAAAACAAAAGATGCGGAACAATAATGAAGTTGAGGAACAAAAGTCCAATTTCAAACATGGAAACACTAAAGCAAGCATTAGAAGAAACATCAAGACCAACTGAAATCCAGGACAGTATAGATCATCTGTTTCGTTTTGTGTGGTTTTCAGAAAACAAAGATTAGACTTGGATGGAGATTTATGTGGTACATGGGAACGTATGAACTAATGTTTGCTGCTGGAAACTGACTGCATTCCTAGCTGCGCACTTAGGATTTAGCAAATTGTTCTAGCAGTAGCAATATATTGAAAGTGTTGATAAACATACTATAAAAAGAGTGGGCAATTTACTTGTCGCAAGCTGGCGGTGCCATATCCACTGTAAGAAGATGATAAAAGTAACAGAACAAGTGACCATTTTCCCTTATCCAGAGCAATCGCAAGGGGCTCCAAGTATCTGACAGTTGAGCATAAACATTCATACTATTGTGCTGCCTTTTATAGGCTGGTGTACAGCCTATAAAAGGCAGCATATTGTTCACAAAAACAAAGCAAAAAGAAAACAGAACATCGCTCCATTCCAAATCTACCGCTACAAAATACATACTCTGTTGCAAGAAAACCATCTGTCAGTCCCGAGGAAAATGACTTGTTGTTTATAATCACCTGTTTTAAATGAAAAAAGAAACCAAAACGTTAATGAACTCCACATCAATATGACCTACATGCTCTCGTCTTTGCTTGTGTTGAGCAAATTCATTTATCCATATCCAAAGAACACTGGAATCCCAGATCAAAAGTGACCAAAAAAGATTGAATTTTATAACAAATACCAGAACGGGTTTAGGCCCGTACTTAAAAAGAACGCCACGGAACTGGTTCTTAGCCTTGATGGGGCCAGCATTCTCAGAGCCGGAAGCTGCAGAGCTGTTGTCCATCTTAAGGCTCGACGACCTGTCGCTACGGCCACGTATGATGCCGGAGAACCATGAGGTGATGACGGTGGAAGATGAAGACGAAGAGGAGCTGGACGAAGAAGAAGAGAGATTCATGTGGGTACCGAGGAAGAGTCGCTTATTAGTATCATGAATACAATTTCATGAATTTTGTGAAATTAAATATATTATTTCAAAATTTAAAATTTCCATCTCAAATATATTATTAAAGTAATGCGTTAGGGTAAATTCACTAGCATTCCGTGACATTCATAATTTTTAAGAAGATTGCATAAGTTGATTTTGTTTAAGTTAAATTATGAATAATTTAATTTTATTTAATTTTGATAATTAAATTTTAAATATATAAATATTCAAATAAAATTTGATTTAATAATTAAAATATATTTTAAATAAATATTAATTTAAAAATAAATTATTTATTTTATTAAAATAACATAATTTTATTTATAATTTATTAATAAATATTATATAAGAGATTAAATAATTTATTTAATTAAAAATAATTTATCTTTAAGTTTTATTTAAAATGTAAATATTATCAGTGATAAAAATACAACTACATTAACATTAACAACCAAACAGGATTTTATTTTTATTTGAAAGAAAAATAGAAATAAAAAACTAAAAATTGAAACTAAAAACTACAGCAGAAAAACATAAGTAGAACCAAACAACCTTTTTTCGGTTCGTTCCTATTTAAAATTTTTAGATCAAGTTTGGTTTGATAAGTTTTAGGTTAGATTTGAAGTTTGAACTTAAGGATCTGGCTGAATTCGCTGAATTCTAACTCAAACTCTTTTCATAAAATAAAATCGTTTTGGTTTCAGTTCTTAGAATAAGATAGTTTTGTCTTTAATTATTATTTAAAATTAAAAAATTTAAGACCAAAATGATGGTATTTTGAAATATAAAATTAAAAAGATAATATTTGAGACAATTTGATCAAACTTTAGACTAAATTTAATTTGTTTATTAACCAATTTTAATCTGGATTATTGACAACCCTATTTATTTTTAGGTTATTTGTGAAAAAAATCTTTAACTTTACCTACTTTTGTATAAAAAAAATCCAAACTTTAAAAAGTTGTGTTAAATGCTTTAAATTTCAAGTTTTAATAAAAATATAATTGATACTTTTTTTACTTTTTAAATAAGGGATTAGTATTATAAAATTGAGTAAATTTTAATTATTTTTTATATTTAACCCTTGCTTCCTACTACATAAAAGGTTAGCATTAATATGGGCTTTTAGAGGAATCCAACTAAGTAGAGAAATGGGTTTGCTTATTTGTTTATTGAACATTGTTGGGCTTAGACTTGGTAAGCAGACCTGGCCCATAGATTTCGGCTTGCTTAGGTAAGCCTTTTAAAGTTAAAATAGCATAATCTATCAAAGGATAATACGTGAGACCCGGCCCATTTTTCAAAGCCTAGGCTATGAATTAAAATAATAAACTAAATTATATTTAATTCAACTCGTACTCGGAACGTGAAAGTCATCTCTGTTTGTGCATTCACTTCAGTGTGAAATAATTCAACGTGTTAATGTCTCTAAAGTCACCAAATTCATGTACTCTCTGATCTCTGGAGATTGTGTCCAGATTTACATTTTCACGAGGCATTCCTCACGAGGCATCCAAGTCGTGATGGTCACTTTTTAATTTTCAATCAGTGATGTAATGACTGTTAGACATTTTTGTCCTTAGGGATAATTTTGTCCTTGTCTTATAAAATTGGACTAATATTAATTGTAATTTGATTTTTAAATTAATTATCGGTTTAGTTACGCCATTTGATCCAGATAAAGATAATATAGTAGCTCAATAAATGATCTAGATTATTCAAGTATTCTGCATTATCTTCGTTTTTAATCCTTTCATGTAGATCCGGGGTACGTAATAAAGCTCTCACTACGTACTAACATATAGTATCAATACTTGACATTAAAGTTATAAAGTTGGCTAAGTATTGTATAAGTTCATGTTTAAGTATATATCTACCATTAATAATCACTCGTATTATTAACATTTATAAGAAAAACCACCATAGTTAAAATATGCTTAATAGAGTACTTAAAAGTATAAATTATTTTAGTAAGAAGCACCGATTAAAAAATTAAACTGGTCTTAGTGGTTCAATCGTAAAAATATTTATTCAGCTAAATTTTTAGTTAGATTTACTTTAATTACTTTTATTATCGAAGACGAGTCAATTTGTTAATTAATAAATTGATTTTTATAAATATTTAATTTTATTATATTTTAATTTCTTATTTATTTTAAATTAATTTTATGATGGTCTAATATTAATTTAACATATTATTTTTTAGTTTAATTTTTGATTCAATTTTTAAAAAAGTACCAAACTTTGATAATTATTATCCAATTTGACCCATTTTCATATCTAATTTGGCAAAAGTCACTAATAGGTAAGAAAGGTACAAGTAGGTTAAAAGCTTGAGACTTTGAACGATAAGACCTACCACATTTTTTTCTGGTCAAAAGCTATAATTCAAACCCACAATGTGGAAATAATCACTGAATCTGTGAATATAAATATACATATAAAATTAGCAAACTAAAAAATGAAAACTACACTTACCTGAAACAAGTTTCTTTCACTATAAGAAAAAGACAAATTAGCGACGAAAAATTAGCGACGGAAAAGAAATCGTAGCCAATTAGCGACGGAATTCCTATTTCCGTAGCTAAAAACAACTTAAAAAACTCATTTAGCGACGGTTATAATTTCCGTCGCTAAATTTGGAGGGAAAATATCTCGCCAAATTTAGGGACGAAATTTAGGGACGGAAAATTTTCCGTCGGTAATTATAATGAAATTAGCGACGGAAAACTTGTTTTCGTTGCTATTTAGGGACGGAAACTTTTCCGTCGCTAATTTATACTGAAATTAGCGACGGAAATAGTTTCCGTCGGTAATTA
>JAOSBM010000206.1:42408116-42426919 GCA_027568955.1 Erythroxylum tenue
GGACATGTCGCTTGAATGAAAAACAATCAAGGGTCAAAATTTCAATCTCAGACCGATTTGGCGAAGGAGCTAATATTAATTGGACCGCTGCCAAACAATCCGACTCAACAATGACCTTGACAAGCTGTTGGGCTTTTAGCCAAGAAAGAGCTTCCCTTATAAACGTAATTTTCGCAAGAACTGGGTCAAACAGGGCAGAGAAAAAACTTGAAATAGCAGTCACAAATCTACCTCGTGCGTCCCTAAGAACCGCAGCAAAGTCTTCAGTCTGAATATCCTCTGGAGAAACAACGAACTCGCTGTCTTCTTTCTCCTCAATAGAGAGCTTTTGCAACCCTGAATTCATGAAGCTAAAACAAAAATCTAAGAGAAACCAATGTAGAAATAATACCTAAAACTCATCTTGCACATGAACGGCAAGACCAACACTTGCACTCGTAAAGAGAGGAAGAAAGAGGCAAGACCTAAAACCCTAGCCCACCTTATAAGTTCTTTTATAAAATGACAACTTTACCGATGATTCCGAAAGATACAACAAATATATATATATATATATATATAATATTTTAGATTAATATTTAAGTCAAACATTTTTAAGCTTAGAGTTTTTTTTTTCAAATTTGTCTTGTTAATATTAAATCATTCCTTAATTGAAATTTACTCTTGTTGGTCATTTCAAGTTGTGTATGATTCAACTAAGTAATGGATTAGGATGTTCATTATTAGTAAATTAAAGTCAATCAAGCTACAGTAAAATTAGATTATTTAATATTATTAATTATGTTACTATCATTTTAATTTTTAAAATTTTAAATGTATAAATTAAAGTGACATCATTTGAGTGATAGATTGTCAAATCTTTTAAACTTACGAGTTGAATGTTTTCACTTTAAAGTTGAAATTTATTTTTCAGTCTAAATTAGGTTTGAATTTTGATCAGGCTAGAATTGAAATTAAAATAATATTATTTTAGATAAATAATTGAAAATTTATAAACTATGACAATGTTATTTTAAGTAATTACATAAAGTAATATTAAAATATTATCATTTTAGATAAATAATTGAAAATTTTATAAACTATAACGATGTTATTTTAATTAATTACATAAAATAATATTATTTTACTAAATTAAATTTAAAATAATTTTCCAAATCTAATTGTAATCCTAAAGTTGATCAAAGGGTCCCAATTATAGGAAGACACTGCCCTTTAAGTCATTCACATTCAGGCTAATCCCTGTTTGAGAGGGGTAAGTCTCTTGCGAGAGGCAAAGCTCTGACTCTAAATTTTAAACTGCTGCATACTTGAGGGAGATTCGAACCCGTGACTTCACTTAAACCAGAAGAGTTCGTTATCAATTCACCCGCACCTTAAAGTTATTTTTAATTTTTTAATACAAATCTAAACTTGATCAACTCAATTATAACCTATTAAAGGACCACATAGGTCAAGGGTAGACTGTCATCTCTAAGTAAAAGTTGATATGTATCATGGAAAAAAAAGCAAGGGATCATCATTAGCTTCAACACTATTACATAGGGAAACCTCAAGTCAAGTGACTGGTACGTGTGAAATGGTAGTGACAAGATGCTTTATGGGACTTGGAAGCTAACCTTAGTCCTCCATTCAGTCTTTAATCCCCTCACGAACGTGCACAACACAAGCATTTGATGTGATTTCCTAATCACCCAACTTTGTATTCAACCTACATATGTTCTTGATTGAGTAGTCGGTAAGATATTTTAGATAAGTTCTTTCGTAATCATTGCATGAGCAGCAATCCACTGCTGTGTAATCATTCTACTTTGAAGTTGTTCGATCTTATTGTCAAAAGAAGATTAGACTTTCTTTTTTTTTTCCAATTTTAAGTTTGACATGAATTATTGCATTTCTCCTATTAACATTAAATTATTAAGTTATGAGTTAATATTAATATGTGTGAATTAAAAAAATTATTAAAATATCATAAACCATAGTCTACATCTATATTAGTATGCACAAATTACAAAGTTAAATGTGATCATAATCTTAAATAATTATTAAGTAATGAGTTAATACTTTAATATTTGTATATAAATTTTCTTTAATTGTTAAACCTAATCGATATGGGATTTTGGGTACAAATGTATTCATGAAATGAAAAGAAAGTCCTCCTAGGTTGTGACATCGAAATGAGGAAAACCTAACTGCTGTACAATTTAATAATCAGATCTAAGCTAGCCTTAATGATTCAATTTTAGCCCACATGAATACAGTTTCTATACATGATTGTTGAATGTGAAATATGTCAAATCTTTAGAATTTCAATCATTTCAAGAACTTTTGAAATAATGGCAGCCGTAAAGTTTTAAGCTTGGTACATGTTTCACACAGCTCTGATATAATTTCGTTATCAAGTAGAACAAGGAACTTTAAATAATTTTTTTAAAAAATATGTAACATTTTTTAATCATCTGTTCTTAAACCATCAAATATGTAAAAAAGCAATTTAATACTAATATTGTTTAATTTCTATTGTTACTTGAATCCTTTACTTCACTTTGATGGTCTTATGATAAGTTAATGTACACAATATGTATACTGCTTATTATCAAACAATGTCTTTCATTCAAATAAAATATACAACAGTAATTGTAACGCCTTACAAAATTTTGATTTTATGAATATCGCTTTTTTAGTCGTAAATAGTATATCCTGCAATGAATAGTGACATTCGGGACTCAAATTGTATTTTATTTTATTTGATGTAGGATAATATTATTCAAGGATAGCCTAAAGATCAAATTAAATCTCAAACGAGTTCGTTTTGAAGGTTTAACCAAGAGTTTACCAGTAGTCAAAGTTTGACCTGAGAAATGATAAAAGTCAAATCAAAAAATATTAATGAAAATAAATGATATTAATTAAAGTTTTTATGTAGGGTTGATATTTTTCTTATGAGTATTTTTATTGAGAAGAAGAAAAGAATGGATTAAAAGTTAAAATTAATTTTGGATCTTTAAAAGAAAGGAAAAAAGTTATTAAGCCTCCTCCTAATACTCTCTTCTTCGTCAAAGATAGCCGAGAACAAGCCTCCCCTTTCTTCTCCATTTGCTTTCATTTTCAAGCCGACTTTCTTTACTTTTAACCACCCCCAAATCACCTATTAAATATTAATTCATCAACCTAGAATCCCTAAACTCATCATCTCAACAAAAAGTTTGGGAAAATATGAAGAAGTATAGGGTGTTCTTGACGAATAGTATCTCAAAATTTATAAGGAAAGTTAATGAAATTTTGATTATTTTTTAGTACATGATTTTGGTATAGTTGCATGCATGGATGAAAAAAATGCACAAAATTGAATGTTTATGCAATATTATGAAGATAAAGAAGAGGAATTGAAGAGGATAGAGAGAGAGAGAGAAAAGGAATAAGGAATTGTTGGTGAAATTGAAGTTGATGGAAGCTCAATTTGAAGAATGTAACATTAATTTGGTATGTGTTCAAGTAATTATATTTTTCCTGTGTATTATGTAATTTAGGGTTCTTGAGATAAAATTGAGAGTTTATGAAATTGTTGTTAAAAATATTTAATTGGATGCTAAATGAAGTAGTGTATGTGATTAATTGGGATTTTGAACTTATAATTTGTATTTTCCCTAATAGGCGTACATTATATTTGGATTGAGAAACTTGATATACATGTTATTTTAACTAATTGGTGAGATGAATATGTCTTAAATGTTGTATGAATTAAATTAAAATCAATAACGAAAGAAAAAATGACATTTACTTTTGCCGAATATAAAATAGCTTAAATTAGTTATTACGAGCTTTTATTGTGAAATTTTAATGGAATTTAGTTAGATTTGCCCCTAGTAAAATAAATAGGTGTTGGAATGATGTGATAAGAATGGCATGCCAATTAGGGAGTTAGCAGTACTGTGTCATGATATATGTTACCGGATTGTATGACTTCGAGAGCTGGGTTCCAATGGAAGATATTTGATTGGGGTTATGAACTGCATGGCTGCGAGAGCTCTGTCTCAATATGTAAATAAAAAAAGAAAAGACTGTATGGTTCCGAGAACCTTTCCCACATTTTAAAATCTTGCACGTATATATACGAAATATGGTTTAGATGTGTTGAAATGTATTGGAGGATGGGTAAATTATTTTGTCAAATAGTTTGATATGTAGATGGGTAGTTGAGTAACGTTCATGAGAAATGTATTGAAGTTTCTTGCAGGAGGTTTTAACTACATACAAAGGAAACTTTGTCAAAAATTTTATAAAGTGAATAGTAATTTCTAGAATAATTAGGTGTTAAATAGATAATATTGTAGCTCGAAATGTCAGGTATATAAGAATATGGTAATACTCGATATGCCGATTTCATTATCAAATATGGAGTATTACATTTAGTGGTATCAGAGCTCGGCTTTGGCGAGTTTAGGTCTATAATTGCGTACATGCTAAATGAAGGATTATATGAGAATATGGTAACACTCAATATGTCAATTCTATTATCGGGTATGGGTGTTATAGTAATAACAACAATTCATGTAAAAATTTTACTGATACGGAGAGTCTGGAAAGGTTCAGTAATATGTAACCTTAACTCTAACTAATAGAACGACTATTTCTTTTCATTTAAATAAGATAACGAAGTATTTATATTATTGCTTTACTGAATATGGTGTTTTGGCCTAAACTGTCATACAAATAAGTTTGACGGTAATATAAATTTTATTAATATGCTATTAATGGTTTATGTGGATATTATATGAGAAAATTACAATTATTAATACAATGTCATCTTTTCCAATAATACTATTTTAAATGAAAATAACTCTATTAAAAATTACATAAACTTATTTAATGGTTTTGTCTTTATCTAATAATTAAAATAATGTTGGCATTCTTTCAATCTTTTATATTTTATGACAGAGAGAATATATTATTTTATAAATTAATATAACAATTTATTATATTTAATTACCATGTGATATATGAGAAAACCACATAATATGAACATTAATTGTTGATAATTAAAATAAAATATTGATAAATGGGAGATTGATAAAAAATGTATTATTTCTAGCATTCCAAATTTTGATCATAGAAAATTAAATACCTCACATGCAATGGCTTATGGTGTTTCGATTATAAAAAGTGTTCCGATTATACTGTTTCTATTATGTTCCATTAAATCGAATATCATATAAATATATGGATGAGATTAAATAGATCATATGATTTACATGAGTTTCTTACGTGGTACACTCATCAATCTCCCATTAAATGATTGAAGTGAGAAGCAAAGTGACTTAACCACTAAAACCTTTAGTTGCTTATAAAGTATAATTTTGTAAATAACTAACCGGACTACTTATTTAGAAAAAGGAAACTAGAATACCTTATCCTTAAGCTAAATATTTAATTAGAGTGGAAACTATAAAGAACCTTAAGACTATACTATGTATAAAAAATATGATGCCTTCTTCAACTTTTTAAAAGGAAAAAAAAAAAGAGGAATTAATTAAGGCCACGCTCCATTGACTTTTCTTGATTGTATTTGACTAATAAACAATAATAATTATAAAAATGACTGGCTCCTCTTTTTAATCAAATTGAATATTCAAGGAAATGGAAGACAATATCATTTATGCATTTATTTTATTTTTATCAAATCACTATTATATTTCCAAGTGGTTTTTGGACTCTAAAAAAATAAAATCTAGTGCTTTTAATTAATCAAAGTGCCCATAGTTCTTCTTTTCTGATTTGATACTAAGAAGTGACTTTTCTACGGTCCACACGCACGCTCGAACCCCTCCATCATCTTTATAATCACAACCAGTGATATTTAGTTCATCTATCTATAATTATTAGTCTCATTATTAGGCCCTTTGTTGAAAAGACACTAACCCAATAATAGTTGGTCATAATGATAATTAACATATTATTTATAATGTTAAGTTAATTTTTACTCCGTGCATAAGGCTCCTTATTTTACAAAGGTCGGAAGAAGATAACAACTTTTACGTACCAATTACTTCAAAGCTATCCCTCTGTCTTATGATTTAATATATTTTATAAAATTTTTATTTAATTCATTAATAAATAAACTTAAAATTGTGAATATTGTCATTACAAAATTTTATTTTCTACCTTATTTAAGTATATCTTACATTTGCTCATATAATATGTATGACTTGCTAAAAGGTCTTTGAGGAGGGCATATATACATAATGTACATATTTTTAATATTCGTTGGTTAGTTTATTTACCAAGTTGGGGGGTTTAGATAATGTAAAATATATAATGATATTATTATTATGACGTTATAGTATAATCTTTTTTTGAAATGAGAGGCCAAAGTTGATAGTTTGTGGAGAGTGGGAGTGCATTGATCAACTTTTGTAGCGATCACAAGTGCCATAAGATCCCTAGAAAATATAATAATTCAATGCCCACTTCCAAATTTTTAAATTAAGATATAAGGGTAATGATTTTTTGGGTTCATTTTTACAAAATAAAGATTTAGGAGTTTAAAACAAAAAAATATACTCCAAATCAAGGGCTCAATTACATTAATATAAATTGTTGAATAAAATACATAAAATTTTATAGGGATTTAAAAAGTTTAAAGATTTTTTTCATTTTTAGAAAATTTTAGTTAAACTATAACGATAAAACATATGTAATACGAGCATTATATGAAGACTAATCGAATATTCCTCACATAATAACCCAACTAAGCTCTTAAACTTGATGTAAATCAAGTAAAATTTACTTAATTTAAGATAATTGTAATAAATTATTAGTTTATATCGAGTTCAATTTGAATTTAAGAGTTAGATTCGATCATCGCGTGAGTGATATTTGATTTATACATATCTAATGTTTACGTCACGTGCATTTCGTTGATTTTTTAATTAAAATATAAAAGAATTTTTTTCTAAAAAATTAAAAATTACAAGACAAATATTAAATTTTCATATCCAAGGTTAGAATGAAGACATTTTATTTAAATTAATATCATTGTTTAATTGACCAAAGCTGGTTGGTTTAGAAAAATAGCTTTAATAAATTTGCATTTTCAGTTATTTATATTGTCATGAATTTTAATATTATTTATGTATATTGAATAAGTTTTTAGATTGCAAAATCTAATTTATAAATTATATATTTTTAATAAAATCACAGTTAAATCCAGTAATTATAGCATTTATGTATATTGAGTAAGTTTTTAGATTGCAAAATCTAATTTATAAATTAAATATTTTTAATAAAATCACAGTTAAATCCAATAATTATAGCATTTAGTTTATAAAAGTAGACTTTAGAAACAGTCACTATGTTAATTAGGGATAAGATTGTGTATTATTAAACCTTCGCATCTTAACGGGACTTCTACTGGGTGTTGTTGTTATTGTTTATAAAACTCAACATTGAGATCTTGACAGTTGAAAACTCTTAAGAAGTGCCCTCCAACAAATTAACTGCTCTTATATTTGAAATTATTTAAATAATAAGTATAGTTTGTGTATATGTGTGTGTGATTCCAAATAAGAAATTGAAGCCAAAACCATAGGACTAAACCTCTAGGAAAGATAGGAATAATCAAAAAGAAATACTTAACATTAAACATAACATTGAATTCTGAGTTATATGCACATTCCAAGATCCCTACTCACCGTCCTTATTATTAAACTATATCTTCACCCTTCCTTTAAAGTGCTCTATGATTCCTAAAGTTGCCATGCAAGGAAACTTCTTGTTGACCTAAGAAGTAGATGAAGGAATGAACAAAGTTACCTTTTCTAACTGAGGTGTTTACCTATTTATAGTCTTGATCTCAAAATGTGGAATTGTCCACCCTAGGCGTCCCTACACCCCGGTTCAACAGAGTAGTGAGGAGGTAAATCACGGTCTGATCTCAGCCAGCTTCTCAGAAGGGTGGCCCAACGCCGGTGCGCACAAGGAATCACCACATTGGATGAACTCCCACACTGCTACTGCCGGAGCTCGAACCTGAGACCTTGATCTCAACTTCCCTTCCAATGACCAACTGAGCTACCCGTGCGGGACTATTTATAGTCAAGGAGACCTTAGGTTGATATTGCAAACTTGAAATCGATCTAATACTCAATTAAATCAAACAAGATTCGTTGAATTTAAATCAAAATCAAAGTTAATTGTAATATCTTTATAATCCATGTTCAATACGTTCTAAAAAGAACCTAATTATTGTCATCAAAGTCATGTGTTCGATGGATAATGATGATCATATATGTCTAATTATAAATTAACAAGCTTCTTATAAGAGTTTGTCAATTTAATCAAAATATGACGCAATCATATTTGTCCTAAAGTCATTTCTATTAAAATTTCATCCACACTAACTTTTTTTATTGCGTTCAAAATTAAATAATAGAAAACAAAAGGGATCTTTTAAGTCACCTAATGCCAAAATTTGTGACTCATCACTCATTCATACATGTTATAAGATATAGTTTACAAAAACGTAGATGTAATTAAATCATATAACATATATAATAGTAATATATGACCATGTAAGAATACTATACAAAGACAAAAATAAAATATCACTTTCCAAGACAAAAAAGAATAAAATTAAAGACAGGAATTCCAACCTCTAACTTGAAGGTTCTGTCAATATATTTTATTTAAATATACTGATTTTATTCTTTAATAATTTAATATTAAATTAGACTTTGGAATGGGTTAGTCATCTTGATTCCTAAATGTTAATTTCAAAATTCAAGAGCAGAATATGATAAAATAATTATTAAAAAAAAGAATTTACAAATTATTCAAAACACAAAATTATATTCTCATAAAAATAGCTTATCATTTCATGGCATACACCCATAAAAAAAATAATTTTCATGAACCGACCAAAAAAAAAATCCCCTTTTGCCTATTGCTTTTTCTTGAAAACAACCTCTCCACCCATAATCAATTATTCGTTAATTATGGCTGCTAATAATTAATTTATGAAGATTAGGACATTGCTAACATTAATTTTAGCAAACCATCCTATAATAAACAAACAAATGGAGACATTCTTTTAATATATAATTAGGGGAATCCTCGTTCTGTATAATCATAAGCATCGTGTACAAAATTGACTGTTGAGTGTAGACAAATGACTTGTTTTGACAAAATATTAATTTTTAAAAAAACATAACTTAATGCATGTAGGGTGGTCCCGAAACAATTTCATATTGTAATTTATTTAAAGAATATAACCATGAAATTGTCTTTATCAAATAATGATATTACCAATAAATGCCACTCATTAATGGATAAATAAAAAGTTTAAAAAGTATATTATTTTGATGTATGCTTAACTATATTGATATATAGTATTTTAATTTATTTATTGGTTTAGAAGTGGAATATAATATTAATTATAATAATCGTGAAAGCTATTAAAATGATTTTAATAAAATTGGATTTAGCTTGAAATCTTATATATTTCAAAATATTTGATTCCTATTTAAAATTAAAAAATTACGTTAGAAAATAATTATCTTTTCTTATGATTGAATTAATATATACAAAAATTAAACGAAAAAGGTGAAAAGGTTAAAAAAAACTTACGGAAGAGGAAAATTGGTGATCTTTTAAAATAAAGGTACGAAAAATAGAAATAACAATGAGTTATTGATTTCAAATTGGATTGAACCGGCCCAAATCAATATCAGTGTTTTGAAACCCGGATCGATTATTTAATTGGAGGCCTTATTGGTCACTGGTTCGACCAGTGTGACGTCATAATTATGCAATAATTATATTTAATTATATATAATATTAATAATATTTTAAAAAAATACAAAAAAAATCAAAAAAAATAAAAAATAGAAAAATTATTGAACCAGTGGTCGGACCGGTCTGACCGATCAATTGACCAGTTTTGATCGGTTCTCACTGGTTCAATTGAGAACCAGTTTTGAAGGGTGAACCGGACCGAGCCGACAACCAGTCACCTGTCGGACCGGTAGTACCGGCCGGTCCGATCCTATTTTTAAAACCATGACCAATATTACCAACCCTAGCGAGAATATGTTCCTAGATGTGCCTAGGACACACTTCTATAAATACCAAAGTGAGCCTTATAGAGTTTATCATTAAATTCCCAAATAGAAGGGAGGGCACTTAGCTCCTCGTGTCATAATCAATCATCCACAAAAGCCATTAATATTTTTCAAAGCGCACACACACACACACCCCATGCCCACTGCCTTTCTTTTCCAATATAAGCCTTAATAAGTCATTCCTCGCTTGGTACAGGAAGCCATTTTAAGCCTTTTCATCAGTGTACCACCTTAGGTACAATCCTCCTCTCTCTCACTATCTGCAGATTGGTAAGAAAAGCCGTATTCATCCTCTTCCTACTTCCTCGACTCGCCGCATATTTGATACTAAAGGTACGTACGGTGGTCCATGGATTTTAGTTCCTTCGTGGGTTGGTTCGTTTGGTTATATTCTTACTTTGTATCCGTGGAAGTTAAATTACTATGTATCTTTTACTATGTTCACTCACTCTTTCACAGGCAATTCAAATGACTTTGGGGGTTTCAATGTCTACTGCTTCCAAGCAAGTACAGCCCCTCCTGAACTTCCAGGGAGGGATAAAAATGGAACCCCTTTTTCGCCGGAAAGATAAGGTGGTCTTCGTCGTTGGACCCACCGGCACCGGAAAATCCAGACTAGCTATAGACCTTGCCACGCGTTATCCTGCGGAAGTCGTTAACTGTGACAAAATGCAAGTTTATAAAGGACTTGATGTGGTCACCAACAAGGTCACTACTGAGGAGTGTCGAGGCGTACCACACCATCTTCTAGGCATAGTAGAACCCAACACAGATTTCACCTCCCACGATTTCAAGCACCGTGCCTCGGGGGTTGTGGAGTCAATCGCGGAACGTGATCGTCTCCCGATAATTGCCGGCGGGTCAAACTCTTACATCGAAGCTTTGGTTAACGACGACGAGGATTGTAAGTTTCGACTCAGGTACAAGTTTTGCTTTCTTTGGGTGGACGTGTCCTTGCCCGTACTCCACTCTTTTGTGTCGGAGCGAGTGAATCGAATGATCGACAAAGGTTTGGTGGAGGAGGTGAGGAATATGTTCGACCCTGACGAGACTGATTATTCACGAGGAATCAGGCGAGCGATTGGAGTCCCTGAACTGGACCAGTACCTACGCTACGAGCTTGGAAACTATACAAACGCTAGAACCAGAGCCAAGCTTCTCGATTCTGCCATTTCCAAAATCAAAGAGAACAATTGCATACTCGCTTGTCGACAGTTGCAGAAGATCCATCGTCTCCATAGCCAGTGGAAATGGAACATGCATAGAATTGACGCCACAGAAGTGTTTCTTAGAAGCGGGGAAGAAGCAGACGAGTTATGGGACAAGCTCGTTCTCAGGCCTAGTGCTATGATCCTTGACGCGTTTCTGTTCCACGAAGGTCACGTACCAACCATTAATGCCACCACAGCCACCGTACCCATCTCTGTCACAGCCGCCGCCGCAGCAACCATGGCAACCGCCACGCGATAAGGGCTCAACAGGGTCCACAGAATCTTCAATCAATTGAGCTCCGATCGTGCGTGCGTGCGTGCGTGCGTGCGTGCCACGTGGAAATACCTGACAGTTTTGGTACTTGCAAGTAAAATTAAGAAAAAGAAAAGATTTTTACGGTTTCGGACAGAACATAAAAAGATAAAAAAAGACTGAAACTCCGTTGTCAGGTCGTTAAGTAACCACAAAATTGGCGTCCGTACATTTAATGGAAGCAGTGTAAAAAATTGGTTTGCGAGCTGATTATCCGTACTAATGTGTGGCGCACCTGCATCAGCCGCATGATGCAGTCTAGTGGATGGGGTCCATGGATTGGATGTCCTCAATTTGTAGCTAATATTCCATTTTTACTTTCTAAACTTTTTTTTTTCTTTTAAGTAAGATAACTACATGGTGTCTATATATATATATATACGACGATGATTGGAAAAAATAAATAAAATAAAAGGTGTGGGTTTATAATTTCTCTTTTTTTTTCGTGTATTTTTTTTATGTATCAGATCAAATCTTTTGTTTCAGTTATGATATTTCTATCTTGTTTCATTAAATCTCATCCGCATATTTATTGAATTTGACATACTTATGTATTATATCATATGATTGATGCGTGATGTGATCGTGATGGACGGCTATGATGGAACATTGTAACTACCTTTTATTTATATCTATACAATTAAGCAACCCAAATAGAAAAACTGGGAATCTTGAAAAATGGACGAAAGAGCAATAAGACATTTATATTTGGTGGGACAATCCAACGATTCCTCTCATTTTCTACCCATTTGATTCCAATTGCATCACGTAGGTGTAAGCTTTATACCCCCACTCACCATCCCCCAATAATATTCAAATAAATAAAAATTAAAAAAGTCATATTTTGTTTTTATAAGTTAGAAAAATACTTTTTAAGAGGAGAAGAACAAGAAAAAGAAAAAAAGGAGATACATGTAATTAAAGGAAAATGGTATCTTATGAGAGTCAAAATCAACTTTTGGTAAAGTAAGGAGATATCATATGGCACCTCATGATTAATTGATTATCAAAAAGGGTTCAACAATGTAAAAGCTTCCACGAGTTGGCTACTTTGGCTATCCATCACTTTTTAATTTTATCTATTTTTTAAAGATTAATTAAATAAAGTGTTTAAGTCATAAAATCATATAATCAAATACAATATTGAATTAAGTCGACTAAATTAATTTTTAAATATTTTAAATAAATTAGTTTCGAATTAAATCAGATCAATCTAAACTAATCAACAGACTTAACATATTTTCCTCTCAAATTAATCAAATATGCTTTATGAATATTTTAAATAAATTAACTTAAATCAGATAAACTTGAACTGAATATTTTATATGACTCGAATCAATGTTCTCCACGGGTTGATCCACACTAAAGGAATGAGCATGTGTTATCTTAGATAAGTCTCATTGACAATATGTGTTATAGGTTGTGATATGAACCTCCCCTAACTTTGACTATATGTATGCACACTACTACTTTTTATCACCGCAATACTAGACCTTAAGACTCCTATGGTCCTTTTTCTACAACATATGTTGATCACAACTTTTGATTGATTGCACACAATAAATAATATAATCAGCTTTTCTACAAAAGGAGAATTAAGAATAAGTATTAGTTTAAACACAGTGGAACTATATTATCATCTTTTGTAATAATCATTATAATAAGATTGGAACTTTTTTGGTTCGAGGTTAGAAGGCTTTTAGCATTTTTCCTAAAATGGAATTCATGTGATCTCGAGGAACACTCTTAGGAATAAAAGGTGATCATTTTCTAGCGAAGTGAAAGAAAGATGCAATTAGCAAGAAAATTAAAGTAAACAAAATTTTGATTTAGGCATTTGTTAGTGAATATATAAAACCAATTAAATTGGCCTCACACAAGAGCTTAAATTATTATGATAAAACGGTCGCTTAACATAGTATCTTCGTCACTTAGTGACCAAGTGGTCGTGAGTTCAAATCCTACCACCCACCTATTATTCAGCATAAGGTAGAGTGAGCTTGTGCAAATTTCAAGCCCAAATGGATTTTTACTTGAGGGAGTGTGTTAGTGAATATATAAAACCAATTAAGTTGGTCTCACACAAAAGCTTAAACTATTGTGATGAAACGATCGCTTAACAGTATTATTTATCATTTAAAAAATTGATTAAAACCAATATATATGATTGAAAAACTTAACTGGTTCAGCTAGTTCAATTTTTTTTTTGAAACGGAAGAATCCGCAGCTACTACCCTTTGGATGTGCATTAGGTAAATTTTCGGATTGACGCAATAGCTTGCAATTCACGCCATCCGGGTATTCCGCACTAGGCAAGCCCTGTACAATAGACTCGATTGAGAGAGCGTATGTAGGAGGAATCGAACACATGACCTTTTGAATAGTATAATTTTTTGGGATCAGTTTTTAACTTTTCAGTTTGATACGTTTTAATAGCTCTTGTTAAAATTTGATTACTTTATGAATTAATCTGTCAATTTTTATAAATTAATAAGTTCCTATAAACTAAAATAAATCGATTAATTTACATTTAACAATATCTCTTTTTAATTAAACTTCAAAATTTTTTATAGATAAAGACAATTTTTTTTAATTATATTTTAAAATGTTTAATTTTATTCAGTTTTTAGTTAGTTTTATATTGGTCTAATATCGGTTGAATCTTTTAAACCTCAAAACTCTTGTCTTATCGGTTTAACTCAAGTCCGATTTTTAAAACATTAATGATGATGATGACGATCATCATCATCATCACCCAGTCTGAAATTTCGCAATGAAACAAGGTCTGGGGAGGTCCGATAGTACGCAGCTTTACCCCTACATAATAGAGAGAATACCTGAAGGAAGCCAATTTGCGAGACCCTAAATAGACTACAAAGCCCACCCCTCCTTGTCACGCAGTAAGTAAGGGGACCTCCTTTAAAGACCCTGTCAAAATGTCACCTTACTGTTCCTCCCGCACCTGCCGGGCAAACTGCACACATGACACGGTAACTCCTAGTAACGGTTCTACTGATCTTGGGAGCTGGACGGTTAATTCTTTACCCTGATCAGATCGCGCCAAACTTTTCTATTGCTAGCGACTACCTTATTTATGGCCAACTCTGACATATCCTCCTTGATCACTTTCTGCCAATTCTTGTAAGGCCTCCCTCTCCTCCTCTTAAATTCACTAAGTGTTATTCCCTCACAGCTTCGTATCGGAGCATATGAGGGCCTCCTCCTCACATGCCCATACCACCTAAGCCTAGTCCCTCTCAACTTGTCGGCAAAGCGAGTTACCCGTAGTCTATCTCTTACCACTCGGTTTCGGACCTTATCTCTCTTGGTAATACCACACATCCATCTAAGCATACGCATTTCTGCTACTAACAACTGTCTGATATGCCGACGTTTGGTAGATCAACACTCTGCCCCATATAACATGGATGGACAAATTACTGTTTTATAAAACTTCCCTTTGAGTTTTAAAGGAATCTTCCTGTCACATAAAACTCGTGATGCACTTCTCCATTTAATCCATCCTGATCTAATATGATGTACAATATCCGCATCGAAATTCCCATCACTCTAAATGATCGACTCGAGATACTTAAAACTCGTCCTCTGTGATAGGACGTCGCTGCCAATTGCTACCACCACGTCATGCTCCACCTGATTTCCTGAAAAGTTGCATTCTAAATATTCCGTCTTAGACCTGCTCATTTTAAAACCTTTCGTCTCTAACGCGTCTCGCCAGCAAGCTAACTTAGCGATGACGATCATAATAATAATAATAATAATAATAAACTTTTTCTATACTACTATTATGTAATAAAAAAGGACTACCATAATCTCAATTTCGTTTTATACAGAGTCATGCATATTATGTTAAAAATAAGAGTTAATTATTTCAATTTCGTTAGAAGACTAATTATACTACTTAACCTCTTTCATTTCAGAGTTTTAATATCTTCGTTTAATACTGAACAAAGAAAAGGATCATTGTGTCGTTTTTGGGTTGCACTCAACCTTGAATCTGCTCATGTTGCTTTCTGAGATGCATACAATGATATATCAACGTAAAACTTTGGAGTTTAAAGCAGATGGAATTTTACAAGCCATCCGAATAATTCAGAGAAGTGAAGAATGTATTACGAGATATGTTCTTCAGTCCGGTCTTCATCTGTCTTTCATTTTGTCCCTTTTCACGAAGATGGCAAAAGGAATAAGAGCTTCAAAACGACAATTGGAAGCATGACAAATTGTTATTTTCTTAATTAAAATAACTATCTTCATCATCAACGTTGAACACCTTGGATCCTTTCGCGGACATCTGCAACAGCACGCAACTTACTCTTGTAACTATCGCTATATTGTCGTTGCCCTGCACGGTCGGTGGATTCAAAAGAGGACAGTCAATCCCATTTTGACGGTGGCGCACGGAGGATGACCATCACCGTCGGGTCGTCGATCAAAAGCAACAGATGAAGTTTTTTGTTTTGTTTCGTGACAAAAACTACAAAGTAATAATTTGAGAAGGGTTGCTTTCTACGACCGTCAGCGTCTCTTCTCTCCACGGCCATACGGAGTCTCTTCTTGTTTTGTTTTTTCTGATCATTTAATATCAAGGATGTGAAATTATTATTACCATTATTAAGAAATAGTTTACAATAATTTCATCCATAAATACTCTATTGATTATATAATCAATTAACACGTGAGTCTATCGAAAACACCTTCTTTTTTATAAAAAGATAAGATTGCGTATTATTAAACTTTTTCAAATTCTGCGCTTCCGTGAAATTTTAACTAGATATTGTCGACAACGATGACGACAATAAGTCTGGCGAGTTTTTTAGTTTGTACTTTACCGTAATTTTTGTCAGCCGAATTATTGTTCTTCTTTCACTATCTTGAGGTTCTAATACGACAATATGTAATTGAAGGATCACGCAGGAGGGACATCAAAATCAGATACTCAACAATTTAAGAAAGTATACAAAGAGAAATGCGTGTAACACATTGCAGTGAAAGCAGCCAAAGATGTCATGTTCAATCCCCTAATCGAACCTCAGAATTTGTCCTGACAACAATTTTTTGTTTATTATTCCCTAAACTTGTATTTTATTTCATTTATTATTTTTTTTATAGCTTATTCGTTATCTGTATCCATATGGAATTATCCGTTTTCTATTTATTTTGCATGCTCCTTGGATTCTTACAAACTCAGCTGTTTCCACAAGATGTTAAAACTTAGTATGAGACAAACGTAACTTGTGGTGTCTAAATTCTAATTATTATATCGCAGAGTTCACACATTGAAGACGCTCCCTGTCATGATTAGTTCATCATATTGTAATGATTTAGTAGGTTTGCTTTTGTTTCATTAGCTATAACTACGATGTTACAACCACCATTTAACTAATTTCTATTCCATGTTGTTAGTTACTTCACTAGTTTGTCATATTTTATCATATACTGTTCTTCTTTTTGGTTTCTCACGATTTGTTTAATCGAAGATCAGGCCTAATCATTGGTAACTAGTAGATAGTTTATACCCATAATATAATCACTAGTTTGGTAATTAATATTCTACGTGAAAGCCTAATGTTATGGACAAACAAGGTTTTATTAATCCAATTGGTCAAATGTTAATAAAACTAACATTGAGTTAAAAAAAAAAACCAAAAACTTTAGGCACTTTAAAACAATATTTAAAAAAAGGGGGATTAGAAGTTAATCCCGTAAGACAAAAAGTTCAAGATTTAAAAGGTTTAACTGATATTGGACCTAATAAAATTGGCTAAATATTGAATAAAATTAAAATTTTTGAAATATGATTGAAATAAAATTTTCTTACCTCTCGAATAGTTTGAAGTTTAATCGAAGAAAGAGATTGTTAAGTGATAACTGATTGAGTTATTTTGGTTTATAAGAGTTTATTAGTTTATAAATCGAACTGAAAAGTTAAAAACTGAATCAAAAAGTTAAACAAATTTTTACAGTTAAATTGACCGAACCGGTTGAGTTTTTTAATTATTGTTTTAAAACCTTGTGATTTAAGAAATTAAATTAAAATAGTTCCCTGCTTAATTAAGTTAGGATTTTTTTTCTACATTAATTAGTCATTTTTTAGACATAATATTTGTCAATCCACACAAATACATCTTTAATCATATTTTAAACTTGATCTTCTTAATATGCTTATTGGATATCTAGAATAACGAAATTATAGATCACTCTCACTTTGAGCGGAACAACAACAACAACAATCAGGGAGTTTAACGAGATTCATAAATACGCATCCTTACTTTTAAGATATTGTTTTCGATCAGAGAGGGATAGCTAATAAGATAAATTGAAGTTGATAAGTTACATGGGATATTTTAGTTTATGTCATCAATGAATATGGTATACTTGCATTATTCCCATTTTATTGGAATATAATTCTTCATATTTGATTTATCTTTTCTTTTTTATTTATTTTAGACCATAATCTGTATTGTAAAAAAAAAAAGGAATTACTTATCAAGATAAGAAATTCTCTAAGAAGAATTTGAGCAACTTTAGATCGAGATGCATATGATTCGCATGCAAATGATAAGTTGATGATTACAAGAATCGAAGGATCAATTCCAACGAAACAGGATTCCACATAATTCATCACAGCATGGCAATTCGATATTCCAACTTACGATATTTTCTAAAATATTAATTAATATTTAATACCTTAATTATTTTGTCGGGTTGAATTAGTTTTTTTAATTAGAGATTTTTAATTTTTTAACAAAAAGCCAATTTAGACACTAAATAATTAGAAATATTCAAATATTACACTCATTTGTTTAGAATTGTTATATGTATTTAAATTGAATATAATATATTTAAAAAATTATCGCTTATTCTTTTATTTAGACTCTCATAAAATTATAAGTTTTATATTTATATTTTTACTTAAAATAATATAATATTAAAAAATACTCCCCCTATTCAAAATAAGTGTCGTTTTAAAGGAATGTACACTTATTAAGAAAGTTAATGAAATGTCTGATATACCCTTATTAATTACATGTTAAAGTGTCATGAAAATATAATTTGTGTAATTTGTGTAATTAAAATGTGAGAGAAATTAAAGGGTAATTTTGGAAGTAAAATCATAAATATGCATAAAAAGTCACAAAC
>JAOSBM010000206.1:42447332-42496625 GCA_027568955.1 Erythroxylum tenue
TTAAATTATATGTTACCAGATTAAAAAAAAGAAAAGCCAAGCACTTTTGTCGTGTACATAAGGACAAGGTTTGGGTCATATCAGTCATGGAAATGGGCAAGTGCATAGGAAGTCCACTTTAGAAGGCATGATCGTTAAAAAAGCATAAATCCCAATCTAATGTGTCGCAATCTGAACTTGTTGGAAACATTTAATTATGGATAGTGGCTCCAAGGCCAGCTATGTGGATCACAATCCCTCAACTTGGCTTCATTTTCATTATTAGTTTACGTGTTCCATCAATTTAAAATTTTGTAAACATATTGTGTTAGGAGTCTTTTAAATTTGTAGTCATCATCGTCAGAATCAGTACGAAGTCCGGCAATAAAACCGAATTTAAAAAGATATGATAATATATAGTCTTACCCTTATATAATAAAAAGGCTATTTTTAGTAGACTCACGTACAAATGTGATAACGATAAATGCAAAAATAAAAATACTTTTTTTTCGAGAAAACCTCATAGGCGGGCACTAACGGAGCTACATTGGAGCCCAATGGGGTATTGGGCCCTCAAAGGCTTTTTAAAAAAATATTTTTAATATATATAAGAACAGAGTTATTTAAGGGTCATTGGTATACTGGACCTCCCAAAATTTTAAAAAATTAATATTCGGACCCCCCTATATTAAATTTCTGGCTCCGTCACTGTAGGCTGGTCAAGCGGGCACACCTCTCCGAGGGTCCAACTGACGCATCACCTTACAAGCTGGCCAAGGGTTACACCTCATCATTGAGGGTCCAACTAGTTCTCCACCTTACAGGTAAAACTCCGACTGCCCCAGACTCTTACAAAAGGGGCTAACATGAAATCGAACCTGAGACCTAACCGAAGTCAAGCTCCGCTTTCAACCATCGAACCACACCCCTTGAAGGCAACAACAACAAAAATACATTAATAATAACATGACAATACATATATATTGTAATGCTATTATTAATTAACTTTTTTTATATATTTTTATAATTTTAATTTTATAATACCCATTTTATGTCATTCATTTTTTTAAATAAATTCTAATTACAAACTAGCATTATAAAATAATTACATTCATAATTAAATAAAATAATTTTGAAATTTATAATTTAAATAATTTAAATATATAAATAAAATTTTAAATATTTATAATTTTAGCTATCATTATAAAATCAAAATTTAAAATGTAATTTACCCTCGATTTATTACAATCAAAATATATGTTAGTGAATGAAAATATTTATAAAGAATTAAAAATGGTGGTCCAATTAGGAGGCGTGGAATAATCAGAATCATAGATGACATAAGTCCCAGTTGATGAATCGGACGGTCAAGATAATTGCGCCAAGAGCATAACGGACACCGACAGCTTTAAGCTTTTGTACTTCTATCTACGACCACAACTCACAGCCACAAATAATGCATGAGGTGGACCGGAGGCGCAGACCCCCTTCACGCGCTTTAGTGCCAGATGGCGCAACACGCGTGGAATCATTCAACCTGGTTTGACAATTCCTCGCATAATTCTTAATTTAACGTTCTTATTACGATTATGCCATTTGATGGTTTTTTGTTGCTTCCAAACTTATGGGAACCTCTCTTTCTCAAGTTGGATTATGGTTAGATTTAAGATTCTAATTGTTGGTGTTAGGATTAAATTTTTAACTACTTTGCTAATCATTTTTCTGTTACCAACTTAGTTGACATGATAACTGAATTCCAAATTTAATTACTAATAATTGTATAAATAAACTCTTAAAAATAAATAATATTTCGTTAATTATAGTTTTTATGTGTTAATGAAAATCGACCATATGTTCATTGAATCCATAAGATTCCAAAGCCCACCATGTGATGCACGTGCAATGATTATGAGATTGAATTATATGTTGCAACTTTTTTATTTAAAAAATGAAGAATCAACAAAATAAAAATTATTTTAGTTTTTTTTTCAGGAGTTTACTTTATTCAGTAATAATTTAACTTTATTTAAACAACACCTTGTATAAATCTTGCTGGTACGCGAAATTTGAAAAAGTCTAGTACTCTCTCCTGTTTAAAATAAGAGTCATTTAAGAGAAATTTTAATTACTTAAAATAAGTGTCGCTCGTGACTTTTCATTCATGTTTATGAGTATACTTCCAAAATTACTCTTTCATTTCTCTCACGTCTTGATTATATAAATTACACAGATTATATTTTCAAGACAATTCAACACGTAATTAATAAGGTATATCAAACATTTCATTAACTTTTTTAATAAATATGCATCCCTCTAAAACGACTTTTATTTTGAATAGAAAAGAGTACTATACAATATTATCTTTAATTAATAGAGAGACTGTTTTTAATTTAATTTTATATTCTTTTATATTAAGGAAAAATCTAAATTTAAATAATTACTCAAATTAAAAGAAAAATTAATATTGACACTTTGTATATGATTTTTAAAATTTAAAAGTTGAGTAATTAATTAAAATAAAAATGTACAATCCTAGGATAATATTAATTTAATTTATTATTAAAAAACTCTAGAATTAATAAAAACACAATAACAAGTAGTAGGTGCTTCCTTGTTGGTAGTTTGGTACCTCATATTTTCGCAAATTGACTTCACAAGCCTAGTTCTTGCAAGCTCCTAATTTTGCTTTACCCAATTGCAGAAACGACACAATATATAAATTATAGATTCCAAAGATCGATCCTTTACCGTTTGTCTCTCACAACGCAAAAAGGCTTTAACTTGAAGAACACCACTTATTATTGTTGCGATTTTCATTTCTCTCTCTCTTTACCAATCTCGTTTCCTTGAGATCCAGAATCAGCTTCGCGGAAACTAGAAAGATTGAATCTTTCTGCTCTTACAGCACTGCTTTTCTTGTTTCTTGAGTTGGGTAATCGAGATTATCGCCCTTCTCTTCTTAGATACTTCAAGTTCTAGTTAAGTCCGTTCTGGTTTGCAAATACCCACTTGTCCTCTGATTCATAATCTCTCGTGTTCTGCTACTGCATTATAGTCTTCTCCGCCTTTTTGTTTTGGCCACATACTCGTTTATCTATTCTTTGCCTATCTTTGTTTGTTTAAGCTGCCTTTGGTCTCAGAATAAGCTTCTTTAGCTTTTAAAGTCCCAAAAAGATTGATGCTTTATAAGGGAATATAGGTCTTTGGGATTCTTTTGACTCGGTGGATTTTGTCTCTGGCTTCGTGGGTTTTTGTGATCTTAGCTTCGTGGTTCCGGTTCAATTTTATTGAGCTGCTTTTGGTTGCTTCTGTTTTGATTAAGGTTAAGCGTGATCAGTTTTTGGTTTCTTGGATCGGAGTCCGAAGGATAACTTACAGTGATTCAATAAAGACTTTTTATGTGTTGTAGCTGAGATGCAGCCTGATCAGAGAAAAAAGGTACAGGATCAATCATATCGAAATTGTTTATACTGCTACGGTAATATATGCATAGTTCTTCATATCGAAGCAAGATCAAAGTGGTGGTTTTTGAGTCTATTGTGCTGTCCTTAGATTATGTTTACGTTCCAAATTGTGCTGTCCTTAGATTATGTTTACGTTCCAAATTGTGCTGGATGTTTCATTGTTTTTAGGGTGTGATTCCTATGTATCTGGATGGCTTCATATTCATGTCTAAAGCTTCATGAACACTTGCTAAAGTCGCCAATCGTGGCAGGTCCCACCATCAACCGTAAACATCTGTAATCTCACACCTTAACAGTGATATTGCAACGTAAATTTTAGGGACCATGTCTGATGTAGATATAGTCTAGAAATTGATCTTTCATTTGCATAGTACTTAAATGCCGAGAAGTATGCAAATTATACTTCCTTTGTGGTTACACGCATGACTTGATGGTAAGGCTAAGGGGATAATGTTTTATCCCTTGTCATTTGAACAGTTGTAATCATGGTAATTGGCAGATATCATGACCTGAGTGCTTCACGTGGTTAAAGTTTAGAGTTGAACCATCATAAGATTCTAAAAGCAGGTTATGTGGGGTCAGAGTAAGCTTGGCAGTAATAGTGGAGTTCCAATGTGCAAATTTTAAGAGAACCCGGTAGATGAATGTGATTGTAATGTCCTTTCGTCTTAATCATAGCCTGAACACATGTAGGAAAAAAAATTGAATGTTTGATAAAAGCCATCGCAGAACATAGTCTTTGTCTGAAAATTGCAAAATCAGGTTGTTTATCTTAATCTCGTATTGCAGGTGGATGTAGACTTTTTCACCGAGTATGGTGAGGGGAGCAGGTACAAAATAGAGGAAGTAATTGGAAAAGGAAGCTATGGTGTTGTTTGCTCAGCTTATGACACACACACTGGAGAAAAAGTTGCTATTAAGAAAATAAATGATATCTTTGAACATGTCTCTGATGCCACTCGCATCCTTCGGGAAATTAAACTTCTTAGGCTGCTGCGGCACCCAGATATAGTGCAGATCAAGCACATCTTATTACCTCCTTCCAGAAGAGAGTTTAAGGATATATATGTAGTTTTTGAACTAATGGAATCTGATTTGCATCAAGTTATTAAAGCAAATGATGACTTAACTCGAGAACATTATCAATTCTTTCTTTATCAGCTTCTTAGAGGGATGAAATATATACATACAGGTAATAGTAACATTTGACTGCTTGTTTGTTGTGAATATTGTGATGTTCTGTCCTTTGCATTCTAAGTTCTATTACTGTCCTGCAGCTAACGTTTTTCATCGGGATCTCAAACCTAAAAATATCTTAGCAAATGCCGACTGCAAGCTGAAGATTTGTGATTTTGGCCTTGCAAGAGTAGCCTTCAATGATAGTCCTACGGCTATCTTTTGGACAGTAAGTTTTTCTTTCTGTTTTCTTTGTTTAATGCTATACTCAAATTGCCACTTAGGGGAAAATTCAGGAGCACCTGATTTATGTTAACTGTTGAACAGGATTATGTTGCAACCAGATGGTATAGAGCTCCGGAATTGTGTGGATCATTTTTCTCTAAGGTGCTGGAATTATCACCGCTGCCATCTGCTTAATATTACCTGATCTGATTTTCTTTTGGTGTTTGAGTCGAACCTCCTGAAACTTAAAACTGCAAGCATTATACCTTTTTTAACAGCTTTTCTTGTTGCTCCGATATCTTGGAACACCTTAGAATGAAATCTGTTATTTCCATAATTCTATAGACCCAAATGTTGCACTCATATTGATTTCTCTGCAATTGAATTTTGCTACTTGTGCAATATTTTTGAAGTGTTGAAGACCAAGAAGCAGTTAATTAGACACCCCCTTCTCCTCTTAGGTTAGTTTGGGGATCTGGAAGGGTGTGATACTGGTGAGGGTGAATAACTGTGGACTAAATCCATTAGTGTGCAAATGCAGTAACTTTATCTTTGGTTGTAGGGTAACGAATTCGTTTTACTTTGTCTAAAGATGATACTCTGTGTTGCTTTCAGTATACCCCAGCAATAGACGTATGGAGCATTGGATGCATCTTTGCTGAACTTCTTACAGGGAAACCTCTTTTCCCTGGTAAAAATGTAGTCCATCAATTGGATTTGATGACTGATTTATTGGGAACACCATCAGCTGAATCTATTGCTAGGGTATGTCAACTAGCTTTGAAATGACAAAAGAATAACTTTTTTTTTTGTATATATCACAGATAGTCATCAATTTTTGTTTCATCTGTCAGAATAGTAGTATTTATCAGGGTATTGAATCATATGAGCAGGTGCGCAATGAGAAAGCTAGGAGATACTTAAGCAGCATGCGAAGGAAGAAGCCCATTCCCTTTTCACAAAAGTTTCCTCATGCTGATCCCCTTGCTCTACGTTTGTTAGAAAAAATGTTGGCATTTGAACCCAAAGACCGACCTAGTGCTGAAGAGGTGAATGTTTATGCCTTTCCATAACATTCTTATTTTGTGCTTTAGCTTAATGACCTCATCCTGGGCTTCCGATTCCTCACCCATGAACAGGAGATCATCAGCAAAGAACATGTGTGAAATTAAAGGGCCTTGATTTTGTGCTTTAGCTTAATGAAGCTCCTTTGTTGTTATTTGGCAGGCTCTTGCAGATCCTTACTTTAAGGGTTTGGCCAGGGTTGAGAGAGAACCTTCTTCTCAACCAGTTTCCAAGATGGAATTTGAATTTGAGAGACGAAGGATAACAAAGGAAGACGTGCGGGAACTCATATATCGAGAAATTTTAGAGTACCATCCTAAAATGTTGAAAGAGTTTCTGGAGGGTTCAGAGCCAACAGGCTTCATGTATCCTAGGTATTGATTACTGAATAATAGTTTTAAATCATATCTCTACCATTTCATTATGTATACTTAAGGATTCATCTCTTGCTTTACAAGAATTCTAAAGCCTTGGAGGTTGAAAATGTGTACTAAAGCCTTGGAGGTTGAAAATGTTTACCTTGTTTATTTGTAAATGCAGTGCTGTTGACCATTTTAAGAAACAATTTGCTTACCTTGAGGAGCACTATGGAAATGGTGCAACTGTTGCTCCACCTGAGAGGCAACATGCTTCATTGCCTAGGTATCCCTGTTGAATATTTCTTCTTACAATCGTACTTTTTCTTTATTGGTCTCTTTCATGTTTTCTAAGTGATGAACTATTATACTAATGAATATTCTACCCATGCAGGCCATGTGTGCTATATTCAGATAACACGGTACATAAATCAGCTGAAGTTGCAAATGATCTTTCCAAGTGTTCCATTAGAGAAACAAGGCCAATTTTGGACAGGAATGATGGCATCCCGATGACAAAGCTTCCGCTTCAAGTTCCCCAAAGTCTTCAAGGTAACTTTGTCATTTTTTTCATTTACTCTCTGTTTGATCTCTCTTACTATTTTTTGACACTGAAGAGTTATTTTTACTTCGAAACATTTATTCACATATGTATTAGTATACAGAGGCCTGCCCTGCCCCATAACAAACACAAACACACACACACAGAGATGACCTCATTATGACCTCCTTTTGGGATTTGTGTTTCATCTAAATTGAGTTTGATTTCAAATGAATTGTTTTTACTCAACAGAAAATGTTTCTTATGGCAAGGTCAATATAGTTTTTAGTTCAGATATTAAGTTATTCTGATAGTTAAAAGAGTGTCTAATAAGTTCTAATACCCCGGATAGATTGGTTTTATGTGATTGTCATATAGATAACATTTTTCCTGAATCTTTCTTTGCATTTGTCAACTCTGCTTTTATGTCAATCAGAGCCTGCCCTGGTTGACGAAGTCCTTGCTTAACTACTGATGATTTTTATAACCAATTACATTAATAAATTTCATTATCTGTTCAAATTCAAGATATTTTGTGTATCATCATGCCTTTCATACTTGGCTATGATTGTTCTGTGTAAGCTTTTTATCATGCAATATTACTTTGCTTGCATAAACAACGGCAAATTGGAAATGGAAGGATATCTATAACATTGATCCCTGTAACTTATTATCATCTAATCAATAGGTCATCAATCGTGTTGCTTTTTGTGTCTGTCGATATCATTCATCCGTCTTGTTGCATTTTTTATTTCTCTATTGTATGGACCTGGTGCTGAGCTTCTGAACCATCGTGATCTGGGTTTGACTCTAGATTGATTATCATTTTCTTTGGCAGGTGCTGCAAAACCTGGGAAAGTTGTCGGTTCTCTTTTACGATACAATAATTGTGGGGCAGCAGCAGCAGCTGAAGCTCTCGAACAGCGCAGAATGATTAGGAATCCACCTATTTCAGCTCAATATACTGCCACAAATGGTTCGTATGCTAGAAGAAACCCACCCTGTAAGAATGATAGGGGGGAAGATGAAGTAATTGAAGGGTCCAATGGATTGCAGCAAAAGCCACAGATTATGGCTAGGAAAGTTGCTGCTGCTCAGGTTGGATCTGGGAGTCATTGGTACTGATGCCATCTTTTCTTAACGGCAGACAGATTTAACTGCGAAATCAACTCTTAAGGATGGCAGTTGTGAAATCGCTCCATGTAAAGGTTAATCTGCTGCAAGAATGAAAATTTATCAGATTCTAGTGATGTTGACTGCTGGGGTGCTTTGTAAAGATTTAATGTGGGGACTAGTGTCTAAGGAAGGTAAGCTGCAAGAGGTAACTCAGCTCTCTGATTAAGGTCTTCGGTGTTCACCCATATGCTCTCTGATTTAGAGGAACAATCAAAGCTAGGAAGGATGTATGATAATCAGAAAGTTGCTACGCGGAAGTGATCAGTTGCCACGTGAAATTCTCTGGTTCTCGTGTTCCACAGATTGGAGCACAGGTTATCAGTTTCTCTGTTGGAGAAGTTAACCAGGCTGTTGACCATCTTACTGGTGCCTCACTCTGAAAATAAGGATCTTGGCTTTTCTTATGTGCATGAATACACCCATTGAAAAGGGGCCTTTCTTGTTAGGTTCCAACCCATGTTATATTCTTATGTTTGTTAAGATGTTCAGAGCTTTGTACTTCTGTAGAACACTAGTTTGGCATATGTAACTAAGAATATGATTCATATGTTACAACTTTGGTCAGTTTCTTCTAAACTTGGCTTTATTTAGAAAAAAATCACAAATTATCAGATGTTTCGGATTTCACTTAAATGTTAGAAAAAATTAAGCTGCTTATGAACGTTCAAGGACATGCACACTATCAATTGCAAGTCCTTTCTTCAAAATATTGGAATGATAGGTAAGTTAATTGAAAAGCATCAATGATCATATCATTATACTTAAAAAGATGAGAAGATCTGATAAATAACAAGCACAATTAAGGGGAAGAAAGACAAATTTCATGCACGATTTGAGTTGATTGAACTCAATAACTCGAAATTTGACAAGTTTTTTCGACTTGGATTAATTATGAGAAATTAAGCTGAATCAGACTAACCCGAAGTCAACAGACAAAACCAACATTTAACTAACTCAAACTCAAGTATTCAAACCCAATTGGGCTCAGGTCCACTTCTGGATTTACCTATCAAGCATAAGTAATCAATCAATAATCATATATCATCCAATAGACAAAACAATGAAACCAGAAAGAAAAGCATATCAAATTCCAAGTATATCAGTTATCATGATGCACCCAACATCTCAATTGTCTGTAAAGTTGGACTATATTCAGCAAAATGAAACAGAGTGGATCGTGAAGCATTGAAATACATGATAATGCCATGCAAGATCTTTCCTTTTCCAAATCAAACTTAATAAAGAATCACAACAGCCACTTTCACGAATGAATAAACAGAGAATTCAACTAAATGAACCCAGTCTAATCATCAATACTGAGAACGTAAAAAAGTAGCCTATTTCTCTGTGATTACTAGAAAGAACCTAACTTTTTCTTCTTTAAGTTTGCATATTTTACATAGGAGGATGATCAAGACTATCTAAAATTACAAAAATATCATCTATTACCCCGGAACAAGCCGAAATCCCAACGACGCATTAAACCATCCATGACATTACCTACTGAGTTGCGCTCCACAGTCAATGTGGCTCTTGTATTACCTGACAAGTCCGTATCTGGTAAGCTCCGAGTGCTTTGAGAAGTATCACTATGACTGGATATTTTAGTGCTTTCAAGGTCTGTTGAATATGGAGTCTCAGATTGGGGCCCTGCCAAAGATATTGTATCGGGAGATGGGTGTTCAGTGGCTGAATTTTGGCCAGTTGTAGTGGATGAGGAAGTGGATTCTGCCTTTGATGGCTCCTGTAGTTCTACTGATGCGGGAGTTGGTAGTGTCTTCAAGTGCTCACAATGTTCCGTGGACAATGCATCCAGGCTTTTGTTCCCTGGAGATTCAACATAATCAGGGCTGGAGCTAGTTGCTTGTTCTTCTGCCAGGGGTTGTCGTACCTCCACGTCCTTTAACGACTCGATTATTGCTTCCATTAACATCTGAAATGCAAACAGTGAGTTGAGTCTCAGGAAAGAAACCACCTTTTCGTACAATCAGCATAACTGACTTACCCTCTCTTCCTCCTCTATGTTGCACGGAAAACCTGCCAAGTCATCTAGTTGATATTCAACATACTGATCATCATCCATTGCTGTGGGAACATGTGGCACATATGGGTAGCCATTGGATAATTCAAAGCTAATCATCTTGGATGAAGATGGTAAGTTGTTGTCATCACTATCCTCATCCTGCAGGAAAACACCATACACATTAGGAATGTTTACCTCAGCCGTCAGGCGCAATCCTGCAGCTGTATCTGTTCACACACACTATTTTCACAACCAGAAAAGGAAATAATACCTCAGCTTCAGAATCAAGTTTAGATGGAAGATCAGAAGGTACCTGAACAAAGACAAATAACTGATTAACAACAACCCCATACACACACCAACATTAAGCTTGTTACAATAGACCTTGCACATAAACTGTGGATTGCATTTGATGATTCCTCAAGTCAAACATATTGTGAACACCATTTTGTATTGAACATCCAGTTATCGTTAGTTAATTTATTTGTATCTCTTGTATTAACTCACTGTGCATACATTCCCAAAGGCAAGCAAACTCATGCCATTTGCCAAATCCCAATCAAAATAAACACTTCTCTACTTTCAGACATCTATGTTAATAATATTGTTGGTTTTAACTTCTGATCGTAAATGCAGGCCAGACATTCTGTGATAGGAATTGTTACGTATAGATGATGAAAAAAAGCTGGAGCAAGAAAAAAACCGTTTTTCTCTATCCTCAATGTTCAGCTATATCTCTTCTCATTCTCTCTCCCTAACTACCTTCTAACAAACTTGCCTACATGGCAGCTGACTCTCCTCACTTTCCCGATTTTGTTCCTACGAGTGTAGGTTTTAATGGGCTTAGGTTGTATGGGCTGATGAATAGGTGAAGTGTTAACATTCTGGAAGAAATCGAAGATGATAATTCACCTCCATCCGACTCATTGGCCTTTTTGGACGGACTTGTTTCAAGGAATCTGCACTGCTGCTTGTTGCTAATTCTGCAGCTATAATTAAAATAGGAGAATAAAGAAATGGTAAGTGCCAAAAAGATTAGGTGGAAATTAGCACTGAAAATTAATATAAATGATATGAGTCATGGTCTTACCTGAAATCTTAGATTCAGAACTGTAGCCAGGTTTTTGCACATTGCACCAATTATCCTGAAGGTAAGACAATCAGTACTTGTCAAAGGTTAGGATGTATTGTCTGCAAAATTTTCGAACTAGATGCTTGATCAATTGTAGTTAAGATACCTTGCCAAAGTAATCATGCATTGAGTCAAAATATGTTTCGCCCACCTCATCCTCTGGCGGTTGCAAAACATTGTGGAAAAAAATGTTTATCGAATCAAAGTAGAACTGAGGACGTGGAGAATTATGATCTCCCTCAAATTTGATAATATTCTTGTCCCCCTGCAGAATGTGTTTAGTATGCAGTACTATAACGAGACAAACAAAATTCAAGATCATCACTCTAGAAAAAGAACGCAATCTGCAATTCACTTAAAACAAGGTCTGAAATTCGTATTTATGTTGAAGCATAATATCACGGAATTAAAGCTCCCTACACCAACCACCCCATGGCACTGGCAAACAATCCAACAAATAATTTCAGAAGGCCACTAATAATATGAGCTTTTTGGTAAGAATCTTCAAAAGAACAAGAAGATTCGAGTATTGGGACCAAGTTAGTTAAATGTTAAATCTCAATTAAGAACTAGTACTTAAATTTTAATAACCAACAGGAAGAAAAATGTACCATGTAAACTTCATATATCCGGTCTGAGTGATGGGGTTGAATAAAATCATCATCTGTAGCATGCCCAAACAATGCAGGAACGAAGCAACATTTTGCCACCTAAAGTGTACAGCAGAGCAAGGTATCAGTTTCTCAAGTAGAAGAGAACTTCCAGATCTCAAAAGCAATGATATAAAATATCATTTCATCTTCCAGTTTCATAACAGAAGCATTTCTTAGTTATCTTATCAAGTCCGACAGAGACAGCTAGATTGCTTACTGCTGCTATCTAATAAACCAATTTCCTGAACTTTATACACAACAGTGAACATAATGGTACAGAGACATATGTATTTTAGTCAGACTGTTTCTGACACAGTTTAGCATAGATAGCAAACAGACAACAGAGCTAAACCAAAAAATATGAGAAATTAGAGACTGCAGCTCCAATAAAACAAATTGGATTTGTGAAATGATTCAGAATCAAAACTTATAATAATATAAGATGATTTCATATGTTTCAATGTGATCTATAAGCAAAAAAAGGTAGATTATTGAGTAAAATAGCCGCCAGGTCAAGTGGCACGACTACTGAGATGGCCACAGAAGTAAGCTCAAAGAAGTCAACCAGAAGCTTCACTATACAACGCAAAGGTTCTTCATAATTTGCTTTCAAAATTAACAATACGAGTAAGGTGTCTGTAAATATAGAAGCCAACAAAGAACTACAAGTTCCTAAAAGAACTTGACCTTAATAGTGTTGAGGTCCATTATGTCAAACTTTGCCTTCTTCTGAATAGCTTTTCGCATATATTGAATTGCAAATTTCACCTAAAAGACAACAACAAGAGAAAATATAAGTCCTATGAACATAATAAAGAAAAGAACAGTACGGCTTTACTCCATTGTATTCCAGACAAATAAAAATAATACCAAATCAAGGAAAAGCGAAATGGGTAAATAGAAGATTCAAGAGGTTTGCAACAACCAACATCAAGAGATGAACGAGCCGACTTGATATTTTAGCATTATAACCACAAAGAGGAGTTTGCAGATTTTTCTTTTTACACATCTTCAGAAAAGATTGTTGAATCATACGATTGAGAAATTTATATTCCACACACATCCGTTTCAACTAGTATTTTGGTTTTTCTGTTTGAGTTCTACGAGATGAAATTCTCATATGCGGTTATTGAATGTAAGCAATGAAAATCTGAGCAGTCACCATCTCTTGAATGGCAATGACAGAGAGATAAATGGTAAAACTTGTCAACACTATATATTTCTGTATAGTGCAGAATGCAAGGTGCACCATTGCAACATATAAATAACAATCATGGCTAATATGATATTTGAAATATTAACCATGGTTTGCGAAAGAGCGGCCCATAATATGATTATTCAGGCACAAGCAAAATTTGAAACCAAGTTTCAACCAGGGGAAGATTGTGCAGGGAAGAAAGCTTGCTTTTTCCAAGTCAAATTAGGAAAAAGAAAGCTAAAGAAGAAAAGCGAAAATGCATGCAACACAGATCCACTTTCATATGTATGAGTGCAAGTAATTCTAAGAATTAATCTGCCAAAATGTAGCAAAAGATTTTCAAGAACAGTGTCGACACAAGTCACTAACAGCCTCACAAGAAATAAATATTGAGTTCTATTATTGTTTACATATTGTAAACATGTAGCATGGAAAACATAACTGCTTGTTAGAATAGTTACAATATGGCCAAAAGGATCCACTTACAGTGAACTTTGGTAAACGAATTTTGTAGGTATCCACTAGTTCCATCATCAGGTCAACCAAATCAGAGAATGGACTATCAAGAACAATTCCTGCTATTGATGGATCCTCAGCTCCATACAGAAGGCTGCAAGATACAACATAATCATAAAGACAGAAAAGATGAAGAAAGCCTTAGCATTATACCAGGTCGAATCAAGCATGGACCTAGAATGACCAACAGAGTAGAAAAAAGTTGATTCTTATTGGAGTATGTAAATTGATTAAAGACGCATAAATTTCCAGTGATGCAGAATGCAATGAAATTTGCAAAGCAAGATTGTGCAGACCATGAAAGCAAAGACTCCTTCATGTTGAAGAATTTGCACATGCTAACAAAAAAAAAAAAAAGAAGAAGAAACTTGAAGAGAACCTAGTGACAGCACCCATTGAACGGCCCCACAACCCAATCAAAGAAACATTTCCATCCTCGCGCAAGTATTCAACCACCGCCTTGAGATCATCTTTCTGGACAGAACAAACAAGAATGTGAGATGACAACTAAGAAATGAAGTTGGTAATAGATAATCTAATAAATTGGAGATGTGCTGCACGGAGACTAGGTTGCCTTTTAGCTTCTTTCCAAAATATGAGCTGTAATCTTGACCCAATACCATATAAAGTTACACAATGATGGAGTAGGAGCACAAAATCAGAATGACCTACTTCATTCCACCCCAGTGTTACATGATCCCCACCAGAAATTCCAGATCCCGAGAAATCAAGAGTAAAAACGGTAATATTTGAAGGCAGCAAAATAATTGCTGCTTCACTGGCATCTGCCCTGCACCCACTGCAAAAGTAAACATATGCTTCCATTCAGTGACATATTCCACGACAAAAGAGTTTAATAATTCCTATGGCTCTTCAATCCTTCAGAAAATCAGTTGATTAAAGTACTTAGAGCCACTTCTCCCCACACCAGTGGGATCCTGGAACACCAATATGCCCAGTTAAATAGCTTTTCATACAAGTAAATCAGATTATCTTCAGACATAAAAGCCACAGCCTTTAAAGAGTTATAATTTCCAAACTAAATTACAATCTTCTTCAACTAGCAAGAATATGAAATGCCTAAACCATTGTAAGAAAGGAGAATTTATAACTAGAATAATCCATTGTGCCATGTTACCTATTTCCATGGCAATATATCACACAAGGAAGCGGCTTTCCTTTGGGGCTAACAATGGGCATGTAATGGCTACACTGCAGAATTTCTCCCCGTTTGTTTTTAATCTGCACAGCAACCAAAGCTGCTTAGTACAAAAGTGGTCACCAATGGAAGACTTCATGTCTTTAAACTGGCAAGAAAAAGACATGTTTGACTTATCTAGGGAACTTAGAAAGGAGAGAACAAAAAGTAGTTGGTAATGTGTACGAGTGGGCTAAAATGAAGGGTGGACAGTTAGTAGCTAGACCCTTGTACACACAATTTAGGAATGTATGACTTCCAAAGATAAACATTTTTCTATGGAAAGGAAAACAAAAGAATCTCTTACCCTTCTCACCTATCTATTCATTTGAAGATAAAGATTGATGGAACCTACAAACTAAGACAAATCAAATCATTCATATCTCAGAGTCATCAATCGGGTTGTTTACTTCGTATTTAAAAACTGAAACTCATTAAAAAATTTACATTAAAACAGCACACTATTGACTTCAATGGAATGGTGTCCAGTAAATAGAATTTCCTAGACAAGAGAAGTTCACAAACCTTAGGAAATTTCTGGCTTATTAAAGTGGTTCATAAGCCATGTACACTTATCACTTTGGTTCTCACTATGGAAAGGAGAAAAGAAGTACAATTTTCAACAATAACAAAAAAAAAAGTAACGTATTTTGCAAGTTCAACACCCATCTTCCTTAAAAAGACTAAGCCTAAAAACCCAAGAAGATAGAACGGAAATCAATCTCCATTTCCTACACAGAAAGCAGTCAATTACCTCCAGATCTTTTCTTTGGTACCATTTCCCTCTTAGCATGAACTCTTGATCCAACAAATCATGTTTGGGATTATACTCAGCTCTGCGGTACAAAAATATGTATAGGCACCAAAAATTGAGAGTTAAAAAAGCATCAAATTAATTCACAATCTTCCCAAGATAAAACAAGCATATATTGTCATCCAATGCCAAGGAAACAACCCATAGCCCGTAACAAATGCTCTAGAAGTGTCATGCATTAAGACTTATCACTTCAAAGTAATGTCTCAGTCTCTCTATGCAAGTAAAGTGGTCAGTCTGAAACATCTGCTAGCAAATTAAAGGAACTAATGTAACAATGGACAGGTTCGGGGCTGACATGTATTTGTTTAGTTATTCGTTCTTTTTGTACGGACAATAACTTTTTGTTTCTATGGACTATTTACTTACATCTGTAGAAAAGCATGGTTTTCTTAAACTGTTAAGCCTTTGATTACTATTACAAGATTTTAGGGCCTTTCTAAGAAACTATTTACGGCATGGTTTTCTTAAACTGTTAAAGTCTTTGATTACTATTACAAGGCTTTATGGCCTTTCTAAGAAACTATTTACTAAGTATAAAGGTCATCAAACATTGCAAATTTAAATTCAACATAAAAGCTACAGTCAAAGACTCAGTGACTAAACTCATCTTTCAAACCATAGATTGTATCAAGATCTAGACAATGATCAGCTTTTAACATTATTCATCTCACAGTCAACCACAACCGCATTGTACCTTAAGAAATCTCTTTCTGGTCCGTGCTTATCACATGTACTACTCCAAAAGTACAAAGAACAAGGCAATAAATGCAGAGGAACTAAAAGGAGCTGTATTTCACAAGCTAGGCCTATCAAAATCTCTATCCATGTCATTACAAAACTACCTGAATAGACAAAAATGACTATTTCAAGGTTATACACTTGAACTATTATAAAAATGTAAAAAAATTTCAATCAAATCAAAAGTCATAAAATACGGGATCTTGTGCAAAAGTAATTTCTACTTTCTAAAATTAATTAGAAATCCTCTGACAAGGAGCAAATTACTGAAATACACAAATTCTCGTTTCTTGAGAACCTAAATCATACAGACATCCCAGGCCTATATCAATCCCGAATTATGAGATTTCGATCTAGTATTCTGTTCAAATTGAAAACACGAACCTTTCAGGCTTTTCAAATCCCATATCAGAAATTTACTAGCTCAATTGATATCTATGAACAGATTGAGCAAAGATCAAAACTTGAATTCCAGAATCATTATCGGTCGTAACCCAACAAACTCACCCAGAAAGCAAGGATTGGGCAGAGTAACCAAAAAGGTTTCAACTTTTGATTTGTATTCAGATATCTACCAAAGGAGATCCAAAATTCATCATCTTCCCAGTCCTCAAAATCCCCACCTCAACTTCCCAGAGACCAAAACAATCTAAATAAAAGAAACCCATGTAGCAATTCAAGCACAAAAACCAAAATTAAAACAAGAAATGGCAAATCATTCACCTGGGAGGCCGTATAATAAAGTTGACAAGCTGCTCCATACTATAGATTCAAATCCACAAAACTCTTCTCTCTCTCTCTCTCTCTCTCTCTCTGTACTTCTCTCTTTGTATCACTTGTCTTCTAGCTTGTTTTTAGCCAATAAAATAGTGTAACAGAGAGGGTTGGACACAACTAGCAAGAACATATATATATTTTTAAAAAAAGGAGTAATTACGAGACAGATGAAGGAGAAGAAAGAGTAAAGCAACAGAAAAAACAGAGAAAACACTGACTGGACATGTACATGTGTGTGGTTTAGAGAATGATTCAATGGGACAAGAATGATATGAGAAAAAGAAACATGCAAAAGTCTTTGCTTTCAAGTTAATACATGCCTTGTTCTTAAAGGGATTCTAGTTTTTGATACTGCTCTTCTTGTCCTTCCACTTGGACTCTTCTTCTTTTCTTCACTCTATAAAAATTGTTTCTTTAAATTATCATAATAATAAAAAATTAGTATTAATTTTATAACATACATTATAAAATTATTATAATTATACAATTGCAATGCAAAATATCCTCTTTGTGCTTTGCGGTGTCATTACTTGTTTTTTTTTTTTTTTTGATCGAAGTGTCATTACTTGTTGGGTTGAATGGACTGAGTTCCATTTGACATCACCAAAATTAGAAGAACCCGGACCAAACTTGAAAGAGTATTATTTTTTTCTTATTTTGTAGCTTTAAGAATAAAAAATAGTTATTATTTTAATAGTCTTTATGAATATTATAATTACTATTACTTAAATTATTCAAGAAGAATAATAAATAATTTATAATATATATGAATAATTACACAATATTGATCATAATAATTATAAATATCATTGAAATAATGATTTTATGTGTTTTTTTTCTTGATATGAGCTTAATTTAATATATACAAGAAAGTAATTTTAACTAAAAACATGAGTTTAATTAATATAATAACAAGAGTTATAATTTTTTATTATTTCGTATTTTTAATAATAAAATTAGTTATTCAAATTCTTTTAATAGTCATTATGTTCATTATAATTAATACATTTACAAAAATAACTAAAATGATGAATTTTTAACTTTTTTTTCTTGGTACGCTTAATTTAATAGTTATAATATGTATGGATGAGTTGATTATAAATACAACCATATATTATAATTAAGCTTCGATCAACTATTGTCAAAATGATTAGAACTAGTTATTTGAATAGTTGACCTTTACCCAGGGCCGTTCCTATCGTTTTATAGGCCCTGAATGAAATATAAAAAAGGCCCCAATAAAACTAATTATGGTGGGCTCCGATTATATCTTTATTTATGATGGGCCTTGGTTATATTTTAAATTCTTAAATTGCAGCAAATGGAGGCGCAAGAATACTTTGAAAACCAAGAATTTGCGCCTTACATAATGCCTTACATGTCTTTATGGGGCCCCTTTTTTTTGGTGGCCGGCACTGCCCTTATCACTTATAAACTTTTTCATATTTTCATGCTTAGTCAATATAGGATGTTTTAATACTCTCTTCAAGTACAACTGAGACTGGACAACGAGTTGTCATTTGAAATAAACGCAGTAGTAATTGGACCAAACCATCAGCTCTGATATCATATTAGAATTGAGCTTGGATCAATTATTGTCAAAATGACTAGAACTAATTATTTGAATAGTTGGTCTTTACCACTTGTGAACCCTGAAATATTTTCATGCTTAATCAATATAAGATGCTCTAATTGAATACACCAAAAACATTTGTGATAAACAAAGAATTTAGTTTGTATCTCGACGTTAATTAATTATATATGTTTTGTAACAAATAGAAAGGGAAAATCGTATAAATGAGGAGAATAATAGATTTACTCTAATTTATTATTGGTTCAACTGACTCAATCTTTAACTTACAGTTTAGATTTTATTTCAAATTAGGTTAAAATGAATACAATTTAACTTACATCAACCCAAAATTAGGTTAAAATGAATACAATTTAACTTACATCAACCCAAGTAACATCCCCACCTATAAATTCTTTAATGGCTGCTGGTGGTTGTTAAGGCTGCCTGACTTTTTGCCAATGGACATGGTTGACCTAAAAAGAAAGTGTATAAACTAAAAAAGAGATGGAAGGAGCATATATCTTTCTTGGAACTTCCTTGATGCATAAGCATCAACCAATATCATGCCATATGTTCCACCAATGTCAACTTGGTCTTAGTATTATGTGTACCAATGGCGGGTAGAGTATAACCATACCAACTACCATAACCACACCATTGATTGTTTCTCCAATCATGATTAGGGGTAAGGTTGGGGATGGTAGAAAATTTCATACTCGATTAAACCTATTATAAATTCAATAAATCTAAAATGAGTCCAGTATTTGATTTAAACCCGAGTCTTATATTGATAAGACCCTTTACCAATCTTCTCAAGGATTGGTGGATTTTGTTGACTCTTGAACAAGAATGATTCTTGAGATGACAACATTAACATGCCATGCACTTCCATGCCTTAATTCCTCTTAAGTTTCACGTTCGATGGACAATTAATGAATAGCGATGGAAGATTCTTCCTATGATGAGCTTTGAAGCTAGGAAACTATAGTAAGTCTTGTACATAAAGAACCTTTCTTCATCAAGTCGGCTATATTCACTAGAACCAATACCCAAACGACAAAACATCAAACAAAGATTGTCAGTCATTAGATTCCCATTATCTGTGGTTAAAACAGGGCACCTGATGTGTGCAGCCAACCATTAGTTTGAGACTTTACACCTAAGGTGGCCCTAAAAGTGCCATAATTATTGTAATCATCAAGCAAGAACCTTTCTCAAGCTTTTGTTAGGTTTCTTGGAAATGGCTAACTGAAACATTTTATAATCTTGAAGATTACATTACCATCTAAAATGGGTTGGTTCAAATACAGCCTTCGATTCCTTTGAATTAGTCAAAATCAAAAGAAGTTTGACCTTATTGCTTCGTGTTGTCTCCTTGTTTTATCCTTAGGATTTATCAGTTTTAGAACTCAGAAGCAAGAGTTTGGTCCATGTTTAACTTAAAAAACTAGAAAGCCTGCAAGAAAAAATGTAGTTTTTTTGGTAGAAAAAGACACAGGGTTTATGACCTTATCTTAAGAAAATGTTGCAAGTCCAACCTTCTCTTGGTGTTTGTAAAGGGACCAGAAGCCATTTTCGGCCACTCACCCACATACCCCTATCTACATGGGAAAAGCCAGCTACCCTCTTTTTGTTTTGGCCATTAAAAGCCTCTCGTCTTTAGTTTTAACATACTTTATTTCCAAAAGTCATTTCTTTGCTTATAGAAGATCCAACTACTGCTAGGCCAATATCTGGTTGTTCCTCAAGCTATTTTCTGGCGGTTTGCAGGTGAATACCATTATTTTTCTTCCATATGTCAACTTTTTCGTGCTTTCATTGGGGGTGGTCATAATGTACAAGGGTAAAAGGCGCTAACTTTAAAATGGCCAATTGGTCTCTGACACATGAAAAAGCCTGAAACTGTGGATAATAAAGTGAGTTTCTGCTGTTTACTGTAGCTTCTCTATTTGTTACGGTTTTTTTGTGAGAAAGTAAAGTGGTGGTGTCTGGTATATCCCGTGGAAGTTTGCTTAACATAAGTTGAACCACCGTAGTTCTGTTGTATCATTAAACATTATGCGTCTCGACCTTTGGTTAGAGTTGGTATCATTTTTGTTAGAGTTATTTGTGAGCTTTATGCCATTGGATACTGTGCCTCAACAAAATGATATCACCCTATTGGAGTTGATAGACTCAGCTATAACTTGGTATAATATGTTTTGACTTGCACATTTGAGCACCAAATATCCTTTCTTTTTGTTTCTTTGGAACAAAAAGGTGGGGCTTTGACATGGATTTGCGGTTACTCTTCATTCCCAGAAAGGATGAAATGAAAAAGAAACACGTTGAGTTGTGGTACGATGAAATATCATGAAGGGAAGGATCTGTTTTAAACTGGGAAGAATTGAAGCAGCTTGGTTTTAAGTTCTTCTTCATACCCTCAACTTCCAAATCATCTAACAGGATGAACATGGATAACATAAACAGATCAAGAAAGTTGGTAAATGTTAAGTAGGCCTAGTTCATGAGGAATATAGAAGTTGATCCACTGTTATATTATGGCTCCGGCAAGTGTTTCTGCAAACTTTGAGTTGTCTGTACAACTGAACCTATAGTAATTTGTATGGACAATTTTATAATTGTTTTGTGTACAGTTCAACCTAGTTCATGAACTGTTATTTTATTGGTTTTCCATGTGCTAAGTTTTCAAGTTAAACTTGTGGTAATTTTCCAGCGAGGAGTAGGTGAAAATGGCACAGATTCTGGCACCTTCTTCACAGTGGCAGATGAGAATTACGAGGAACTCAATGCCTGCAAGTCCCATTACTGCCAAAATGTGGAGTTCTCTCTTGTTGAAGCAGAACAAGAAAGGGATGGCTAGAAGCTCTACCAAATTTAGAGTGTTTGCTTTGAAATCAGAAAATAGCACTGTCAATAGGATAGAGGATCTTCTAAATTTGGATGTTACTCCATACACTGACAAGATCATTGCTGAGTATATTTGGTAAAGTTCTGTTCCTGAATACTGTCATCTTGATTTTTATCTTTGTATTGGAATGCAAGTCTTGGACATGTGAGACTTACTTATCTTTGTTAATTATGTCATTGAGGTTAAACCAATTCCTCTCTACTGGTTTCTGATGACTTTGCTAGTTACACCTCTGCACGTCTTTAGGGCTAACAATCTGCATTATTTGAATTTTGAAACAGGGTTGGAGGATCTGGCACTGATCTCCGTAGCAAGTCGAGGGTAAGGAAATGCTTTGCTGATAAAGTTCAAGGTCATAGTTTGGCTTAATTTTTACTTCCTAATGTCTTTAGTCGTTGCTATTTATGTGTGCTTAAGACTATATCAAAGCCTGTGGAACATCCATCTGAGCTTCCCAAATGGAACTATGATGGATCAAGTACTGGACAAGCACCAGGAGATGACAGTGAGGTTATTCTTTAGTAAGTCTATCAAGAAACAACTGAGATTTGGTTTTATAGGTTTCTCATATCCTACATTAGCATAACTTAACATTGACTGCAGCCCACAGGCAATATTTAAGGACCCATTCCGTGGGGGCAACAATATCTTGGTGAGTGTCAACTAGGTGTTCTCTGTACCTTAACTGGAAATTGTACCCTGTCAATCATTCAATTTATTGACCTTGTTTGTGCTAATAGGTCATCTGTGATACCTACACTCCGGCAGGTGAGCCCATCCCTACAAACAAACGTCACCGAGCTGCTGAGATTTTCAGCAACCCGAAGGTTGTTAGCGAAGTTCCATGGTACGCCTTTCCCAGTTTCCTCTTATTCTGACTAAAAATCCAAGCTAACAGAACCCATTCAGTTGAAATGTTGTAGGTTCTAGTCATTGATGTTTCAGCATGTTGTCTTTTATCAGCATTTTTGTTGTTGTTAAACTTGGCAATCATTTCAAATGTATTTGTGTTTTCACACTGATAGATATCTTGTCATGTGAATCATTCAGTCATAAAAGATTTGTTAAGACAGTTTGTGTTGGTATTTCCCATCTTTCTAATAGGTATGGGATTGAGCAAGAGTACACTTTACTTCAACCAAATGTAAAATGGCCACTGGGTTGGCCCGTAGGAGCATACCCTGGTCCTCAGGTAGCAATCCTTGTATTAAAATCCAAATGATATGCTATGAAGTTATGTGAAATGTAATATAGAGTGTGATTGTCTCAGGGTCCTTACTATTGTGGAGTTGGGGCAGATAAGTCTTGGGGACGAGATATATCTGATGCCCACTACAAAGCTTGTTTGTATGCTGGAATAAACATCAGTGGTACTAATGGAGAGGTCATGCCAGGACAGGTATGCCTCAAACCATCAGCTATTTGAGACTGCTTTTGTATTGTTGCACACAATTCATATATCAGAATTAGTTGTCATGACTATCCAAGCTTTTCATAATTATTGCATAACTATCCAAGTCTGCGTTCTCATGCAGTGGGAGTATCAGGTAGGTCCAAGTGTAGGCATTGATGCTGGAGATCATATATGGTGTTCAAGATACATTCTTGAGGTAATTCATAATTCTTCTGTGAATAGACAAACGACCTTGATAGCAAGAGATAAACTCCACAAAAGATTCTTATACTTGGATAAAACAGACCGAGTGTTGTTATGAGCCCTCGTATAGTCGCCCTTCACGAGCAAATCAGCATTGTGCAGTGACAGATCTTATTAACTTTTTCATTTTTAAATCATTAAAGTATCTTGCTGACATCTTTTCTGTAATATTTGCTTTGAAATGTTTGGTTTTGATGCATAATGTCTGGCCTTGATGAGACAAGACTAACAAATTTGGGGTATTGAAAACTAGAATTGGAAAAGACAATCCCCTCTTTCAAGTATTGACATGCTTCTATTCATCCTGTGACAGAGAATCACTGAACAAGCAGGCGTTGTACTCACACTTGATCCGAAACCAATAGAGGTAATGTAATTCTTTATTCTGCATATCTTATCCTTTTCCCCTTACTGCATTTATTCATCTTCTCTTTACTTCAACAGGGTGATTGGAATGGTGCAGGCTGCCACACTAACTACAGGCAATAAGAAACTTCTCTTAAATATGCAGCACTTACTAAAAGAAAGGCTAGCTAGAGTTATGAAAGTGATTGTACTTATCACACTATTTGCCTTACAGTACAAAGAGCATGAGGGAGGAAGGAGGCTTTGAAGTAATAAAGAAGGCAATCTTGAATCTATCCCTTCGCCATCAGGAACATATTGGTGCGTATGGCGAAGGCAATGAAAGAAGGTTGACTGGAAAGCATGAAACAGCCAACATTAACACATTTTCTTGGGTATGTTCAGAAGAAATGGATAACATTCATGAAAATATAGAATCTTTTCAATATTTGCCAACATGTTTCTAAATTATTCAACTTTTAGGGTGTGGCTAATCGTGGTTGTTCAGTCCGAGTGGGACGTGATACCGAGAAGGAAGGAAAAGGTATTTATGTGAATGATACTGATTACCAACTTCCACATTTAACATTAGGAGTGTGATTAGAAAGTTTAGTTATATTGTTATCTTAATAGCTCTGCAGAACTTCCTTGATTCATCACACAATCAATATATAACCCTTATCTTTATAGCAGGATGTTGTGATTGATGATCACCTTTGCTTGGTTTAAGACATCAAACTGAAAATCTTAGATCACAATGCAACAATCTTTAGTTTCATTCTATCGGTACCTTACATATCATCTTTGTATTTGTTGTTCCTTTCTGTGGACTTGTCACCAGAATCATCACCAGCGTATTTGACTAATTCCTGAGCTGCTATCCTGTGCACAGGTTACTTGGAAGATCGACGACCAGCCTCGAACATGGACCCTTATGTTGTGATCTCATTACTGGCAGAGACAACAATTTTGTGGCAGCCAACACTTGAGGCTGAAGCCATTGCTGCTCAGAAATTGGCTCTTAAAATGTAATTATAATTGATGAAAAACAACCTGAAGGCACTGGTGAAGCAATTGCTTGATTTAGGTTGGCCCGTATCTCAAAACATCTCCTTTTCTTTGAAGACCCTTGTAAATAAAGGACCTTATTTGAGTAGGCATCAATGCCAAAGCTCGGAAAACATTCTCTTAGAAAGAAGGCATTCTTTGGATAGAATTGTCTTCTAGTGCCAGCTTATGGAGTGGGTTGCATTGTTGTTTCAACCATCTAAGTTATGTTCCGATCTTTACTCATGCTTTTACGATCATTTTATTATCTTTTCTTTTGCTGTCATCACCTGGATTTTCGTTGTTTCTGGCGCATTGATCGTACTATTGACCAAGGGAAACTTGATTTGTGCTCTGTTTTGTCCTGCATATCTGATGATTTCAAGAGTTCTTTGAACAGATGATATTTCCCAGGGAGTTACTGTTGTATTAACTAGTATGCCAGTTTGGTGGGACATGGTTTAATCTTGTCAACTTCAAAATTTGGATGAGGATTAAGGTTCTTCCATTTAAAGGCTCTCTGAAAGAGCTAATCTGTTTCAAACTTGCATCAAATTTTCTTTCCTGCATTGGAGCATAAAGTCTGTTACTTATGGCAGCTTCTGTATATTAACGGACAGTTCGGTCAAATGTCACTGATCTGCCTACCGTTTATGGTAACTGTGAAACTACCTATCCGACCTCCTAATCTCTTCTATATTCTCAGAATAAAGCCATGCCCCAGTGATCTTTACTTGGAAATCTTTTTCTTAAACCATTCTTCCAAGAATATCACATACAACCTTATTCTTGATGTTCTTAACTACAACGTGATCTCGACAAGCAATTTGAAGCTCGGATGCTTGAAGTTTATTCCAAATGTAGATTGGTTCTCCTGAAAATTGACACTTCTTGCAGGCCAGGTGCATCTATACCATCAATGAGCATAAATTATCTCCATACAGACAAAAATATCCAGTAGCTGGAATTGAGTTCTGTCATAAGTTGTTAACTAGAACCAGACAGATCATGAATGTCTTGTTCTAAAGGCAATGATGTGTCCAGAAGCCAAAAAGAATAGTTTTTTAACAATATCTGGAAGTAGATTGAGGATGACACGTAACACTTTATTCCTTCTTTGTCTTCTGAGAATGGAAAAGTTGATTATTCCACCAAACTTGATGTGCTAAAAGATTTGATCAAGCAAACAAAGAATTCCAATTGAAAACTTAGATTCCTTTCTGTTCAATGAGGCAAACCCAGAAAGGGTTAAGGAATTAAAGGGTGTTCCTTTCAAAACAAATAACTTCACCTTGCATAAAAAGCCCTCTTCTGCTATGACACGGATCAAGTTTCTCTCTCTCTTCCAGCTTTTAAGCTCTAGGCTATGGCTTCTGGAGCATCTAAATCAGCAGCCTTCGTGCTCCTAATCCTCAATGTTCTGCTCTATTTCATCATGACAGTGATTGCCACATGGGCAATGAATCATGGGATTGAACTTTCTCGAGAAACAGGTAAAGTTTTGGACCACTGTGGAGCACAATCATGCAGGATTTTCCTGGAAATTTTGCTAACTTCCTTTCGCACTATCTTGTATGTATATGCAGCATCTGCTTTACCAATCCCTGCTCGCATATTCCCAATCTACTTCCCAATTGGAAACACGGCGACCGGTTTCTTCGTCATCTTCGCTCTCCTTGCCGGTGTTGTCGGCATCACTACCTCACTTACCGGACTCCATAACCTTCTTCAATTGAACCTTCCACATCTGCAAGCAGCAACTACTTCCTCTCTGACAAGCTTGGCCTTCACACTATTAGCCATGGGGTCAGTATCAAATCATTTCATTTCGAATGTTTCTTACGTTCATCGTCTTCCCCATCTGAATTCCCTGAGAAGATAGATGATCAAATTCAGCAAATTTCATTAAGTTGTCTTCAAAAACTCATTTGCAGGTTCGCTAGTAAAGAGATAGACCTTGGCTGGACGGACTCAAACTTGGTATGCAGTCGTTTCAATCATCGTCGTTAACTAAAAAACTTCTCAGGACATGAACAAACCAATCCTGACATTGTAATTTTAATGTTGTCTAAACAGCGAACACTGGAAGTGGTGACCATAATGGCGAGTGTCAGTCAATTGTTCTGCGCTGTTGCTATTCATTCTGGGTTGGAAGATGCTCTTAGGCAACTCAGGAGTCTGACAGGAAGAGTTTGAACAGTACCTGAGTTCCATGCTTGATCACAATCGAAATCTTCTTCTCGAATCAAACTTGACTGTTTCAGATTCTGATTGTAATTATCCAAAAGCTTTTCTTGTGTTCTTTCGTTTGATTGAGAATTTCTAATGGTTGCAACCATAGTTTCTTAATCTTCAGTTTGTCTTTGAGAGTCTACAACTACAAACAACGTCGTTTTTAACAGAGTTTAAGCTCAAACTCTAATTTTATAAACTTAATGTTTGATTAATTTAATTTAATCAAACTCGAGTTTGATTATTTAAACCCGATTATATGATATTCAATATAATATTGTTTTATTAAAACCCAATTTCACTGAACATTATTATTTCTATTTAATACCCAAATCTTTTATTAATTAAGCATAAAATAAAAATTTGTTATATAAGAATATGTTTTAAAAAAGTATAAATAAAACAATAGGTTTCGAATCAAATCTAATTCTAATTTAATGAATAGAGTTCAATTTAATCCAGTTTTAAGCCAAAATCAAGTATAAAGAGTCGACGTCAAGCCTGAGTAATGACAATGGGTAGGGTTCGGTTTGAGTTTTACTCTATCCATATCTATATCCATTTTTTATGATTCAACTCATATCCATATCCATATCAATCGGTTTTTACGATTTACTACCCATATCCAAATTCATTGGGTTGTTCGAATTTTTGGATATCCATCGGGTTGTATAACATATAAAAATATAACTTCTAAATAAAATATATAAAGAGCAATTTTTTGCGAACGCTTCAAATCAAAATTACTTTAATAATAATAAGTCAAGATTTTGATTTGTATGTATTAAAAAATCATAAAATTGGAATAATAAAAATCATAATGTCTAGTACAAAAACAACATATATTTTTTACAATTTAGAACTGGAGCAAAGATTGAAATAACTAAAGCTTCAAATTGTCTTTGCGTGGATTCCACAATATTCAAAACTCTATCTTCATATCATTTTAAATATTATCATCTTATAAGAAAATAAAATGTGATAAAAAATGTGAGTACTGATAAGTAAAATGGAGATTTTAAAGTTGTTTCTTATCATAAAATATTAATATTTTATTATATTTAACAATAAATATTCAAAAAAATAGAAAAAGTAGAGTTAATAAAAAACGGGTAGGATATGGATATCCATAGTTCGGGTTATCACTAGACCTATATCCACATTCATTTTTCAACATCCATTTAAAATCTATTTTTTAGCCTTCATATCTATTTTTTTAGGTCGAATAGTGCAGATATTAATCGGGTTGAAAACTCACTGCCATCCGTGCCTGACTCAAAAAATCAGACTGACTTGACCCATTTTCACATCTTCCATAACATACCTTTTAGGGATGGTTGAGCTGATAGAGTGGGAGGCATGAAATCAAAAGATCTTATTTTCAAACCTCTTAATTTACACTCTTTTGATTGAGTTTGTCGTAAAAGACTTACTTAGTATGAAATACCTAATTAACATGATTTGCAAATTATTGTATCAATTCAAAAATTTACTAGATACGTATATAAAGAATAACAACGGTAGGTTCCTCTGCTTTAAAAAAGAAATTCTTCCGCAAACTTTTGTTATATTAGAATTAAAATATTTTTAATCAAACTCTTAAATAAGTCTAATGATTTTAAGGAAAAAATAAAGAAAATAAAATGGATTAACTAGTATAATTCCCGCCTTATAATCTCCATTAACAACTGTACGGAACTTCGTCATCACTTGCTCCCATGAGCTGCACGTACCTTACAATTCCGATTATCACTTTCTCTTCTTCTCTGAACCCTAATTCCAAAATTCTGTTTCCTCCAAATCTCGCCCAATTTCACCTCAAGAACCGATTAAACCCCAAACCTTCTATTTCTATTGCCAAGCCGAGGGGTTTAAGGATTAGAGCTTCGACGAGCAACGGTGGCGAGACTAATAACTGGATTAGCCGGTTGCCCATTGGAGCTTTTGCGGCGGATAAGATATTTAAACTGATTTCCGGTGCAGCCGCCAGTCCCATTGCCCAGTTCATTTCTTCTCCCACCACGTTTCTGCATTTTGTGGACCCTAGAATCAAATTGGTAATGTCCCAAGTTCATAAACTGCTCGCTCGTGATCTTCATTTGTTCATATATATATATGCTTATGACAATTCATTAATTATTGTATAATTTTGACTTATTGTTGTAATATTTTGTCAGTATGTTCATAGGCTTTTAACTACTTTCTTTTAGTGTTCCAGTGTCACTTGCCTGCAGTATGATTAGTTTCTTTATGTAAGATTCATTTTCTGTCTTGGTTTCTGTCTTCTAGTGTCTGTTTGCAGCAACTTTGGAGGACGTCAATGGTTTTGCCTTTTTAAGTTGATACAGTTACTTGGTTATGCAGGTATGGCTCTTAGCTCTAGTTGTCTTACCAGCAAGGTCACACATAGTGATGCGTTTTGGACTGGTAATCTTTACTGCTCTTCTGTCAATATGGATTCTCCCAAGACAGGTGTGGATGGTACGTAAGAGCTGTTGTACTTTTAAAATGTAGTTACTGCTCTTGAACAGCTCGTTGATGAATTGGGCTTTTGTATTTTCTCAGCGTCAAATCGTGACTTTAAGCATCTTAGTTCACTAGAAGGAGATAAAAGTTTGTGGTGTGTGTGTGTGTTGGTTATCCCACTAAAATGAATTGAGTTCATGAATCTAAGAAATGGTGAGAATTCTTTTTTTTTTTGGGTAATAATGGTGAGAATTCTTGATCTCTCTCAATTTGAAAAGACATGATTTGAATTGATTTTCTTTCATTGTTCCTCCTAAATGATCTGATTTATCCTAAAGATTTCATTTCAATTGGAATTTGGTTTTCCCATAGCATGTTCTTATGCTCTTCAATAGTCTGTTACACTGCTGATCTTTTATATTGATCCTTATAGGACCAGTTGGGAAGGGTTTCATTGCTTTCTGGTATTCTGTTCGTGATGTTGGGTTTAGGTGCAGATGGTGCTCCTCCGCTAGTGCAGTTAAGGACCCCACCCCCTGCTATGATGGGTTTGCCTAAACTTCCAGTCTCTTTGGCAGGTTATTCATATGTAATTCTGAAGTTAGGCCCATTGCAATTTACAAGAAAGGGTTTGTCAGTAGCAAGCACCGCAGCCTGCTTAACCTTCATTGTGAGTTGCTTGCTATTCTTTTCAGTAATATTATCTGTATGTCTTTATTAGCCTGTATCAACTTTCAATTTGTGGCATCTTAAATCATTTTACTATCGTTTTTTGGTTCTTATGGTTGACTTGGAGTTGCATCATAAAGCTTGGAAAGGACGAAAGACAAAAAGAAAAAAGTATTTCAAACATCCAGGCTCTCATACGTGAATTTCTTAGATCCAGATAATAAGTTGAACATTATGCCTAACATATAAACGAACTGGTTAATTTGTTCTTAAATTTTGCCCACTTCCCTGAAACTTTTGATAAATTTGGTGATATTAGATATTTTCAACAATTTCTCGTTTCATTCTATATCTAAGTTATATTTCATTCGACTAGCCGATTTGCTAACTGTCTTACTTGTTGGGAGTTCATGCCATGCTATGTCATGTAATTAAAATCAGCTATAAAATGAAAAGATGCTTTTTTCCTGTGTGTTATGAAATCCAGTAGAAAGATTGTATATTCTGTGTTCATCGAGTTTTTGGTTCTTCAAGTTTTATTTGTTGAGGGTTATCAACCTGGTTATGCTTTTGACTTTCAATTAACTATTGGATTTGAACAAATATAGTCTTCATTGCTCTGAGTATTAGGTCTATATTTTTTGAAAGATTTTCCAAAGTGCAAGCCTCTGCCTGGCAACCACCACACCGGAACAATTGGCGTTTGCTTTACGTTGGTTTATGCTCCCTCTAAGATATGTTGGTGTTCCAGTTGCTGAAATCATTCTCACCCTCTTGCTCTCTCTGAGGTTCATCAATCTAGTGTTTGATGAGGTAAAAAAGTTTATAAAATAATACTCTGATGTTATATTGATCTAGCTTATAGCCAATGATCAATTAAATTATTTATTGGTGTTATAGTGAATTCACCATCATTCTCTATATCATCCACAGGTCCGAAATGTCGCCCTAGGAATTGTATCTCGCAGGATAAATTGGCAACAATTGACAGTAATGGAGACAATTGATAGTAAGCAAACAAACCTGTCTTTTACGGTCTCAAAAAGATTGACAACAAGAGAAGAAACAATCTGTATTCATTCATATTACATGAAGGATATTTTTGTGATTGCCCTTCTAATCTGAGACACCACATGTTAGTAACTAGGTATCGAGTACATAAACTGGAAGAACAAATGATTGGAGGCTAAATCAATTTGCTTGAATATATACAAGTACACACTATTAGAATTTGTTTGACATTTGTTCTCTGACTTAAACAGTTTTTGCTGCCTACATACGTAGGATCTTCACAAATATTTTCAGCCATTCAGAACAGATCTCTCAGGTTTTTATCCGCACTTGTCCTCCTCATTGTGTTCTTTCTTGTCTGCTCTTAGATGTTCTGATTCTCATTGCTCTATAGACGTATTAATTAGTATCTGTCCATGATTTTCCTATGAAAATTCGTGATCTTGTTTATATTAATCTCCCGGATTGTTGAATGTGCTTTTTATGGTATTATGATGTAGGCAATGATTGTTCGTGGTTTTAGAGGTGACAGTAACACTCACAAAATCTACTTCTTGTCAGACTCTTCATTGGGAATGGCAGATTTTGTTTCTCTACTATGTCTTACTGGAATTGTAGGTGGTGCGTTCATGTCTGACTATTTTCTTGTCTGAATCAATGTATAATGCCTTTATAAATGAACGAGCATATATATATATATATGTTTGTGTGACTTTGACTCTAGGGTTAGCAATGGGGGATCGAATTTTGTCAAGTCTGAAAAATCAAAATTGATTTCATCCCTAAATGTCAGATTGGGTTGAATCAGATTTAAAATGTTTACTATGATTTGTAAGTTTGAAATTTTGATTGTCAACCTGGAAATCAAACAAACTTGAATACTCAAATTTCAGATTGAATATAATTAAATTTTAAAAAGAGGGTTTCAAATTCTTAAAATAGTGTAGGAAATATAAACAAGAAAATGCAGTCGGTTTAGCATGAGTTGATTATAACTGTCACATTGTAAAGATGTCGCTGGCAAGCTGCGAGATCATGCTTCCAATAGATCTTTATCCCTACCATCCTCAAAGATTCCTGCAAGAACCCTCCAACGTTGGAAGACGGTCTCCAAGGAATTGTCGAGAAACAGTTAAACTATGTTTCCGAGACAGGGGATGGTGACACAGTGATCCTCTCGTCCTCTTCACGTTCTTTTATGCTCTTGGAATGCGAAAACTTGCACTTCAAATGAAACGGGCTGAGTTTCCGGTCGAAGCTCGTCGGGTATTGTCACTCTGATTGGTTCTTGTAATGGGCTCGTCGGGGTACTGTCAGTGTGTTGTTAGGTGGTCACAAACAGGGACTCTGTTATCATGCTCTGTTTTGGCTGGTCAAGTACATCACTTGGTATGACATGTCTGAAATTACCAATCCATTCGATTCGTAAGAGGCATTCTTCGTTTCGATTTGGTCGAGGACAAGCCTACCTTGATCGTATTACCTTCTGAAATAAACTGCAAGAACCTCTGTTCTGTGTTAGAGATCAGAACTATCAGAGGATGTCTTTCTTGGATTCATTACAACCAGGAAGGCCATACTGATATATTGAAACTGGTATTGGTTGACTTAAATTTGGTAGATAGGAACAAGACAGTGAGCATCCCAAATATGGAAGAATTGCCGTACTGGAACCAATTGAGACCATTCTGGTACAGAAGAGATGGAAAAGTTGTACTGAATGCTCTGAAAATCCATCCAAAGAAGAGAAAACAGAGGAGTCCGGTTACAGAGAAGAAGATATACATATACGATCCAGAACAGAGGGAATTCTCAGGATGTAACCTTAGCTGCAAATTCTTCAAAAACACATTTTGCCAGACTAACTTCACCGAATGGGTTATAACCCCAGGGACTAATTACTGCAATCCTCACCTAATTAACCTTCCTGTATTTCTCCAACTGATTCGGTCGGCTTAATCATAATAAATTTTAATTATCTAATTTTTTAATTTAATTTTAAATTTTTCGATTCAAATTATAAAAAATTATTAACCTCTCTGTATTTCTCTAACTGATTCGGTCGGCTTAATCATAATAATTTTTAATTATCTATTTTTTTAATTTAGTTTTTAATTTTTCGATTCAAATTATAAAAAATTAATTATTTTATAATTTTAAATAAATCAATTAATTTTTTAAATCTTTTTGTCCTATCATTATCACATTACATATGAGTTTATTAAAAATAATCTCTCAATTACGTAAAAATAAAATTGTATATTATCGGATATTGTCAAACTCTACGACTTAACGAGATTACGGTTGGGTGTTGATGATAATAATAAAATAAGTATAATATTTTTTAATTGTATTTTAGAATTTAAAATTTAATTTAATTTTTAGTTTTTAATAGCTAATTACATCTTCTAGATGATAATGGAATTCCCACGTGGATGAGTTCCGTTTGATTTGATGTCTAATACTTGATAAGTGAGAATTAGAATTTAAAGAGTCAAAGTTTTGACTGGATTCATCGTTATCCTTATCTTTAAATTTATAAAAAATGTTTATATATATATATATAATTTTAAATTATTTTTTAAACAGAGAACTTACTATCACTATTATTTAAATGCGTACTAAGTGAATCTCTGAAGTAGTTCACGTCAATCAGGTATTTTACACTAATCAAGTCCTGTACAATAGACTCAATCGAAAGAGCGTAAATAGGAGAAATCGAACATATTACTTTTTAATCTCATGCCCCTCTACTCCACTTTATCAACTCAACCACTCATAAAAGCAAAAATAAAAATAAAAATTTTAATCATTTATTCATATTTTATAAATTATAAATTATATATAATTTATAATATTTTTTAAATAAATTATTTTAATACGTTTTAAACTCTAAAAATACATTAAGTTAATTTATAATTCAATTAATTCAAACCTATTCCAAATCAGTTTATCATTTTATTTTTACAATCTTAACTAAATTGCTCTTATTGGGGTTATAGTATTATAGTTAATAAAGATAATTACTAATAATTTATAAAATTAACAACTAAATCAACAATTTTTATATGTAAAAAAGACTTAAATGCAAGAAATTATGATAAAATTTATTTTTAATAACTGTTTGGAAAATAATATTTTTAAAACTAAGTTGATTGATTTTTAAATAAATTTATATTTAAATAAATTCAAATTAAATAATAGTATTTTATTAAATTAGATCTAATTAAATAAAAACAGGTTAAATAGGAAAATCAGCAGATAATCTTGAGAAGTCAATCACTTAAAAATAGAAAACAAACTCAGTAGATAATGTTGAGAAATGAAACTAAAAAGGAAGATTGAAAAGGACGCCATACTTTCTCTTAGCTGAGTGACGAGTTCTTGAATCTTGAATCCGCCATTGGAGATCTCCTAAGGAAATGGAGCAAGATCGCGAATTGGTTGCAAGATCAAACAGTAAATGCCCAATAAATCACCTCAAGCAAGAAGCAGAAGCTCCGATGCCAACCCTCCCTCGAGAACTCGTTGTCGATATACTCTCCAGATTACCGGTGAAGTCTCTGTGTAAGTTCAGGTGTGTATCAAAATCATGGCTTTCTATGATATCTAGCACTCATTTCGCGAAAATACATCTGGGTTTCGCTCGCCGTAACAAAGCAGTAGAGTGTAGTAGACAGAGACTGATTATGTCCTGTCAGAATCTTTATTCTGCGGAATACGGGTCAATTGGTAGTTGCAGGGATGATATTCCTGAGATTCAAGCAGTAAAGCTTGATTATGCTTGGAAGTCATATTGGATTGATGTTGTGGGCTCATGTAATGGATTATTGTGTATAGCCCCAAATGAGAATACCCTTTTCTTGTTTAATCCGTCTACTAGAGAATCTAAGAGAATTGAAAAAGCACTCATGTATGAGCTTGGGGTTGATGCTCATCTTTGCTGTCATGGGTTCGGTTATGACTCAACTGGTGATGATTACAAGGTTGTGAGGATTGGGAGTGGTTCTATTGTTAGTGTTTATTCACTCAGAACGGACTCTTGGAGAAGAATTGGGAACTTCCCTGATAATAATAGTGTCTACGAGTCTGGCTTACTTCTTAATGGATCAGTTCATTGGGCAGTTTATAGCAAGGAAGGTGAAAAACCTAAAAATCTAGTTGTAGCCTTTGATCTAGAGAAGGAAGTGTTTCGGGATATTTTAGCACCAGATACTGTTGATACTAGTTCTAGAATTGCGATAGGTGTTCTCGGTGAGAAACTCTGTGCACTTCATAGCCGCTATGATATCCATAATAAATTCTGGATAATGAAAGAATATGGTGTGGTAGAATCATGGACTAAGATTGCAATCAGTCTTCCCTACTTTTGCATGAAGCCTTTGTGTTTTACACAAAGGAGAGAAGCTCTTATCTTGATGGATGGAAGATTACTCTTGTATGATTTTGGGATCGATGAGTACAAGTTCTTAGAGGTTCACGGTGTTCCGGCTGGTGTTGCATACGAAACTGATATCTACGTGGAGAGCCTCATTTCTCCTAATCACTACTTTCAGACGGAATGAAAGACACGAAGTGAATCATCCGCGGGGAATTAACCATCAGAAGAAGAAACCTGGATATTGGAAAAAAGGAAGCTGGATACCCAACTTGCTTATTTCCAGTTCGATCTTATGTTTACATGAACAACTTGCTCATTTCCAGGCGGGCCTTGTGTTTCCTTTTCATGTAAAGAATTTGTAGGTGTGTGTGTATTGTATGTGTTTCTGCATTTCTGGCTGATGTTGTTTCCATTTGTGGCTAATTAGGCTTATTGTAACTAAAAGGCATAAGGTAGAAGCCTGATTATATGGCTTCAATCTATCTTGTTACTGTTGTTCCTGTTTTCAGTTGTCTTTCGAAGATTATAATCCGTTACATTTGCAGACTTTCGATCTGTCCCGTAACTGTTTATCTTCAGTACTGATTTTCAGATTATGATGAATCTGAGATTTAGGCCCAGGTAGGCTTTGGGGGAAAAAACAATGTCATTTTTTATGTTTTGACCAAATCGGTTTGGTCTATTCGGGCCAGGCCAGCCTGAGCTCAAGCTTGGCCCAAAATTCGATGAACTCAGGCTTTTGCCCGTTGACTTAGGTTGGGCCGGGCACCTAGATTGAGCCTTGCTTTGCCTAGCTTGAAATAAATAATAGTTACATTGAGCTAAGTAGCTAATTATGGCCAAAATTTCTGGAAATAAACCCACATTGAAATTTCATTTTGGTTGCAATTGGGGGCAGCAATGGGGAGGCTTGAAGTCGGGCCGGGCCGGGCCGAGAATCCCTTATCATTCTAGTTGCAATTTTTTTTATTAAACTTGTATTTTGCAATATAATCAAGTGTGGTTTATTTGCAACTTTTGCTTATTACTATTTGCCTTGAACCACAATTATTTTTGGAAATTAAGACGCTTGATTCATAGAAGGCAATGAAAATAGGAATATGAATGAATATAGTAAGGAATAAGAATGGAGTATAGCCCAACAATGAATCTCATTCCTCTGATAATCCAGAAGTATAGAGTATTACTGAAAATAGGAGAATGAAAGTGTTACTCCTGTTAATGCCAAACATGAATTTTCATTCCATACTTATACATTTCTTCCCATTACCCCCAAACAAGCACCCCCTTAAATGGTTTAATATTTAAAAAGAGTTTTAGTAATTTGTTAAATAGACATAATATAGCCTGTTGTGTATTATTTTGATAAAAATTAATGATTATATATGATAACTTTTAAATATTAAATTATAATTTTAAATTCATGTTTATCTTCATAATTTTTAAATCTAGATCGAATTTCAATTCAAATTCGAATCCGAATTGAAAAAATTAACATAAAAATATTAAAATAATATTATTTTTAAATCGAATTTTGAGTCAATTAAGTTTGGATTGAACACCTTAAGTCTCATTATTATCACTAATAATAATTAAACACTAATAAAAAAAAGGATGAATTGGCTTAAGCTTAACTATTTTAGTTGTGGACCCCACACGCTAATTTTTGATTGGCCCGTCACAATTCCAAAACATCCGTCTCTCTAGATCAAGACGTACCAACCAACTTCGGTGGTCTTCTCCTGACCTGGTTATCACCGAATCCAAAACTCACATAAAGGAAACAAAGAGGACTTTTCTGGTACAGTAGCGAAGAAAATGTACGGATTCAAGAGCGTGAGCAACAAGGACATTGACCTTGAGTCCGGAAACGGCGAGACGCTGTACCCGGGTCTCGGCCTCGGCGAGAACCAGCTCCGATGGGGCTTGATCCGCAAGGTCTACAGCATCCTCTCCGTACAGCTCGTCCTCACCACCGTCGTCTCCGCCCTCACCGTCCTCTACGCCCCTATCAATGACCTGCTAAGAGGCAGCGCCGGCCTGCTCTTGCTTCTCTGCATCTTGCCCTTTTTCTGTACGTCTTTGTCCTTTCCAGATCTCCATTCTTTTTGTTGTGTTTCATTTCATTTTTTAGTGTGGGGTTTTTTAAAGATTGAATTTTGATTGCATTTTCGTATCATACGATGATTAATCAATTATGCGTTCGGTCAATTAAGTTTAGGGTTTCTTTATATTTTCTATTTTCGTATGTGGTTATTTGCAAAGCTTGATTTTTTGTTCGTTTTTCATTTTATTCTCCTGGTTATTACGATTAATCATTTATGGGTTTTGGACAATTGGTTCCCTAAATTACGAATCGAAATTGTTGCAGTGGTTATGGCTTTGCACGCGTATCATCAGAAACATCCGGTGAATCTTATCCTTCTTGGAGTTTTCACCGTGTCACTGAGTTTTCTCGTCGGAGCAAGCTGTGCCAATACAGACGGTGTGTCTCCTTGCGTTTTCTTTGTCTGTTTTTGAATCTTTGGGAAGTTGGAGTTTCTGTAGTTCTGTCTCTGATAATATCTTTGAATTGTATGTGATTCAGGAAAAATTGTACTTGAAGCCTTGATTCTTACATCGGCTGTGGTTCTTTCCCTAACTGGATACACCTTCTGGGCTGCTAAGAAGGGTCAGGACTTCAGCTTCCTTGGACCGATTTTGTTCACCGGACTCATAATTCTGATCCTCAGCAGTTTCATCCAGGTTTGGATACATCAATTGATTTAGAATCCATGAAAATACTGAATCAATTGAAGTTTCTAAATGTTCAACAAGAATTCCAACCCAGATAAATGCTAAAGTTTATGATTACGATTTACGAGTATGCTTATTGAGACTGCAAGCTCTCAATGAGTGTATTGCAGTTGTTTGATTATATTAGCAAGTGGGAAATCAACAAAAGGGCCGCACAAGAAGTTCTTTGATTGACATGTTAACAGTTTCCGTGAGATAATGTGTTAATTCTCTGACTTTACTGATTCACTCTTATCTTGTTGCAGGTGTTCTTCCCTCTTGGCTCAACATCTACTGCTGTTTACGGTGGAATTAGTGCATTGATCTTCAGCGGGTACATAGTTTACGACACCGATAACTTGATCAAACGCTACACTTATGACGAGTATATCTTGGCTTCAGTTGCACTTTATTTGGACATCTTGAACCTGTTCCTCTCCATTATGCGTGTGCTGAGGAGTGCAGACAATTAATTGTACAGATAACAGTCATCAAACGGGATTATCATGCCAACTAAAGCTGCAAAATAATTTACATAAATGAATGATTTGTTTGAGACTTTTAAGGTACTATAACGGTAATAAACGGGCTTTTACTACCATGTTGAACTTCTTTACTACTTGTATTTACTTTTAGCACCTGTAGTAGATAGATATACTCTGCAGATTGTTCATTACTATAATGGTTCTGTGTTTCGGTAGAACAATACGCCTGTTTGTGATTCATTTCCTGAATAGCTCTGCATAGTAAATGATGAGCCAGCAAATGTTAGAATGGTGTAGATTCTTTTTTTGAGAAAAGAATGGTGTAGATTCATGGTTGCTATATTTTGATGTTGAATGTGAAAGACACTCAAAAAAGCTATGTAATAAAATAAGAGCTTTGGTTGTTTTAGTTAAGGCAAAGAAAAAACTTATGTGCAGTTTAGTTTGGAGGAAATTAATAAATTAAATTTGATAAATTTTGTTGAATTCCATTAATTTTGAAATATGTTTGATCAAACGGGACTGAGATTCAATTTGAGTAGTTATCAAACATAGGGATAGCAATATGCTGAAATAAACATATTTCAGCATATTGCTATCCCTATGTTCCACTGATGATAAAGATTTAAGGAAATTTAAAAATATAAAACCGTATTTTTTATCAGTAAAGAGACTTTTTACCCGTATGCTCAATGACACAAAGCTTTTATGGCTACTCCCATCAACCTGAGGTGGCATCAAATGAATCATGTAAATTCAGGTTTTCTTGTACTGTTCTGAAAAACCACATGCACTTGTACCTATCAGGGACACAGCTTTTATGGCTAGCCCCATCAATCTGAAGTGGCCTCAAATGAATCGTGTAATCGACAGGTTTCCTAGTACCGCTCGCCCTCCACCATTTAGAGTTCTCCATACCCTTCAACTTTGTTGTTTACCACAACAGCTCGGTTGACAAAAAGGATCCGCATCCATACTGTTCCGAAATCAACGGATAAAGTTTGAGTTGACTGAATATCAGCCGAACTCAGCCCTAAACAAAAATATTTTGAGTCTGAAACTGATCCGACTTGAGCTATTGCCAACCCTGCTAAGTATTCCCTGTCAGCTGAAATTTTGTATAGTGTAGAAGATCAACATAAGAATGCTTGGCAATCAACAGGTTAGGACATTCAAGACCAGCACAGATCAGTCAAGAAGTAAGAACACAGTTATGGACAAGAAAATCCAAAACTCGACAATTCTCAAGGACTAACATTGTAATGAATGCGTATTTTATTGAGCTATAACGGTAATATGAATCCAATTACTTACTATCAATGAAGGTTCAATTCTACAGAACAGAAATCTATACAGAACGAACAATAACTACAAAGTGAACTAGGCAGTAAAACCATATAAAAAATGATAACGATCATGCTGATCAGGATTTCACAGCTTCACTATCATCATCCTCAATATCCCAGCTGAAATCTTCATTTTCTTCTGCAACACTCAACTTAGACTTCTTCAAATCAACTCCACTTGCACTTGTTCCTCCCCCAGCTGATAGTTCTTTGTTTCCAACATCCTCAATCTCATCCCAACCAAGATCCTCCTCCTCTTCCAACAATGACTGGCTCGAGACCAGTGAGAGATCACTATCTTTACTGGATCCTTCATTATCAACCTTACATCCTTCTTCCAAGTTAGGATTACCCCTATCAATGGCCTTTTTACTCTTGACCTCCTCATCACTCTCATCAGTAACTTTCCTCCTCTCTAGCTCCACATTTCCACTCGATTCACCATCATCAAAATCCCAACTCAATTCCTCCTCTTCCTCACCAGCTATGGCTCTCTTAACAAGCTTCTCTCTTGCCTCCTCAGCTTGCTTAAACTTATCCACCCTATAGAAGTACCTACTCCAAAACCCATCTTCATCAACCTTATCAGGCACCAACCCATCAAAGATTTCCCTAATTACACCATTCCCATTCATCAAGTTTGAAACTTCCTCTCTTCTCTGCTCCAAAACCCAAAATGCAGCTCTCCATTCCTCATACTCCACCTTATCCTCCGGTTCTACTCCATAAGTACCCCAATTACACTGTATTGCACGTAATTGATTATCGAAACGACTGTACCGTCTCACGTCAAAACGCTGGCTACTGCTATGATCAATGTCGGAGCTGTTGCGTTCACGATCGCGATCATCAAGATCGATTCTTTCGAGGGTGGAGCCCGTACCGCTAGGGATGATCAAAGCCGAAACGGTGGCGCCTATGTCGTCGACTGCTTTGCCGACTGTTTCGAGGGAATTCTGAGCGACGGAGGCGCCGGCTTCGAGAGCAACGGGGAGGTCCTTGACGGCGCGTGAAGCCACCTCGCGGAGGACAGCAGTTTCTTTACGCAGGCCGGATCCGAGCTCCTCCAAGTCAGACCGATAGGTGTCGGCGAGAGATTGGATAAAGCCGCCGAAGGACCACGTGGCGGAGTTGGTGGAGTCGGCGGTGGGGGAATCAGGTGGAGTGGGATCGTCAGAGAAGACGGAGTTAAAGAAATTCATTTGGATTCGTTGGGGGGTTTCAAGGAAACAAGAGAGAGAGAGAGAGAGTTGTGGAAGACACGTAAAACGGCAAAAGAGAACTACAGATGGATATAAGGAAACAACAATAGGCGTGGCAACGGGCCGAATCCGATCTTAAAATATTTCAAATAAATTATAAGTATTATTTTTAATTTAATTTTTAATTAAAAATAAGACTATTAAATAAAAATTAATTAATTAATTTTAATTTATAAAAATTGATTAGTTTATGAAAATCGATTAATTAATAAACTGATCGATTTTTAACAATAAAAGTTATTAAAATAAATCAACTTTAAAAATTAAAAATCAAACTGAAAATTAATAAATTCAAAGTTTACCCAAATTTTTTCGATTTTTTAATCATAAGTTTGAATCTAAATAGATATAATCTCAATCAAACAAAATAATTTTGCTTAAAAATAACAAAAGACCTAATTTTCAAAAACACTAAAAAAATTTCCAAAAAAAAGAATCACAATCAAAAAATCAGCCTAATTTTATTTTTTTCGTTTCGTTTGAAAAAAGGACTCGTATCCTTTGTCACGAAATAATATTATTTCGAAGAAACTCTCCCAAATAATAGCATTTTAATTTTGAATAATTTTCTTAAAATAACATCGTTTTAAATTATTCAAACAAATTTAAGTCTGATCAAGTTTCAAATCAAAATTAAGCTGGGATAAACCGACAACAAATCGAATCTAGACCAACTCAATGTAATCTCTAATCTTGCATTAGAGTAAAACTATTTTTTTTAATTCAACTAAATGTTTATAGATACAATATATCTAAATCAACCAAAATAACATTTTTTTAGTGAACTTGTATTCACTAAAAAAATGTTTATTATATTTTGTTTGTATCTCAATCAAACAAAATAATTTTGCTTAGAAATAACAAAAGACCTAATTTTCAGAAACACAATAAAAAAATTTCCAAAAAAAAGAATCACAATAAAAAAATCAGCCTAATTTTATTTTTTTCGTTTCTTTTGAAGAAAGGACTCGTACCGTTTACCACGAAATAATATTATTTCGAAGAAACTCCCCCAAATAATAGCATTTTAATTTTAAATAATTTTCTTAAAATAACATCGTTTTAAATTATTTAAACAAGTTTAAGTCTGATCAAGTTTCAAATCAAAATTAAGCTGGGATAAACCGACAACAAATCGAATCTAGACCAACTCAATGTAATCTCTAATCTTGCATTAGAGTAAAACTATTTTTTTTTGAATTCAACCAAATGTTTATAGATACAATATATCTAAATCCTGCAAACAACGAAGGTAGAAAGCAAATGGTACTCAGAACTTTGATGCTACCTTTGAATTGATATACAAAATCTATCAATTAATTAAACCATTCTTAAAGGGCAGGACGTGAATTGAAATGCAATAATGTATATTATAAGGAGATGTCTGAAGTTGGAAAGGGAAAAGGAGAGGAACCCATCATCAATTTTAGCATCAAATCCCAATCCAAAGAGTTATTGCAGAATTCATAATGAAAATGAAGCTGACTATGACCATGAAAATCCGTCGGGAACAAATTTATTCGAAACACGTAATTAACGAACGAACAAATCGTTCTCCGTAACAGGATGCAACAGGAATTCATTGCTCATAATTAAGTTAATTCAATCACTCTCATCACTTCCAAACAAAATATGGTCTGCATAAACACACAACATCTACTTCAGGCCTCTTCAGAAAACTGGGTTACAGGGTGTAATTTTCTTACTATCTATTCCTTGGTGTTAAGTACCAGATATTTTGTATGAAGTAGGCTCTGGATTTCTGATTTCTTCAATGGAATTTAGCAAGAATCTCAAAAACAAGATCTCAGAAGGAAAGGATGGACCAAAGATAGGACGAGGACCTAACGGTCGAGGATTGGCAGGCTAGATAATCTTTGGATTTCGTTCATGATCAGTTCCTTTTCCTCTTCAAACTGTTCATCCTCGGAACCTAAAAGAGAATAACAAGAAAAAAAAATCGAAATGACCGCGTGAGAAAACAGTTTAATGGAGGATAGGAGAGACAATGTGGCTCTACAAGATGTCAACACAAGAACTTGCCTTTTCCAACAGAAAGATCCTGAAGTAGTTCCAACAACTTTTCATGGTTTTTTGCCAAAATCAGTTTCACTTCTCGTGGCTTGTTAGGATTAGCAACAAAAACCTGTGTGTAGAAACAAATAATTTCGGGGAACCATGAAAACAATTCTTCCATATTTGTTCAACACAGCATATAACGGAATCATGACTGTTGAGATGTTTCAAGTTCAAATTTCTGTATGCAATAAGATATCACAGACCCGCGAATATATATAAGTATCTTCACAAATAAAAGTACGTAGATATTCCTACTTCCCACACCCCACATTCAAGTAGAGAGGGTGCAAATTACGTGAAGAGTTAAATAGTTATTAGCAGGCCTTCCTCAGGTTTTCAACTATGTACATCATGGTGATGATGCATGGAATGTGTATCAAAAAGAGGGTGAAATTCCAGAACCTTGAAAATGTGGAAAGCAGATATCTGAATATTTTTGCTCGAGTCCTGCTCAGAGAAGCAAAATGAACAATAAACAACCGGATGCTTTTGTCAGGAGTATACGAAATAACAACTAAAGCAACTGTACAAAAATGTCCAACAAATGTACACTCAATCTGGTATGGTTCTTTGGTATTCTCAGGCTCATTAAACGGATGAATAGTATGGAGAAAGAAAGACATAATACCTTAAGTAACGTCATCATCACTTTCAAGTGCCGAACTTCTAAAATATAGCGCTTCATAATATGGGAATTTGGTGGCTCCAGAAGAAATTCTGAGAGAACCTAAACCCATTGGGGCAGAGTATATTTTCAATTGCAGAAGAAAATAACAAGAAAAAGGATTTTAAAACTATAAAAGATACCAACCTTCAATGACTGCCTTCTTGTCACATAATTGGTAGATGTTAAGAGCTTTTCATATAGATCAAAGAACTGAAAACAATATTGCACGTTATTAGGTTCTTAAACATTCTTCTCATGAACATAATAACAAGTTAAAAGAATCTAAATACAAATAAAATGTAATATAAGCAGGTCAATCTAATGCAAAGCAGATCAATCTTCAAGTCTGCAAAATACAGGTGAACAAATTTAGTGGTGCATGATCACCTAGATGATCAGAATCAGATGACTACGGAGCTGTCCATTAACATGGATCTTGCTCAGTTTCCGCTTATTTAATTACTTACGTTTAGTTTGTGCTTATTTAGTTACTTAAGTTTGGTTTGTCTACATCTTTCAAAAATCATACCTCATCATAATGTGCAGTAAGATACTCAGCAACCACAGTACCATGTTTAGTGAGCAAATCCTGGCAAATTTTAGTTAACATTTAAAGGAGAAAAACATATGGAAGTGTAATTTGAGATACAACACCATAGAAGCATTAGTTTTAACTCTGACCTTGAAAGTAGAGAAAGCATCAGATGCGACATCAAAATTGCCTAATTCCACAAATTTAAAGAACAACTCGAAGCTTGCAGACTCTAAAATGTATCTGAAAAGTCACTAAAAATACTGAATGCATGAAAATTAAAGGCTTCTCAAATATAAAAGTTTTCCAGAAACGAATATCCATAAAAAACTACAATTACATGGCAGATATGTTAAATTATCCCCAGTTTCAATTCTCTCTAGTCAGTTCACTTTGTGACTTAAAATGCATCAAAAATTCAAAATGCTATGTAGGAAAAAGATATTTTAAGATGATCCAATACAACAAATCAGCAGAGTTGTCTACCAGTCCTAATGCAAACAATATCTCTATAATAGTTACCGATAAGGACCAACCAAGAATCAAATCAACATTATTGCCAATGAAACTGATTTGGTGCATTTCAGAGAAGAAACCTAGTACTAAATCTGAGGCCATCTAATGGTCACAGGAAATAAATAGATGTATGAAATAAATCCTTCACTTCTTGTATTTGGGTCAGCATACAAACATAATTCAAGCTTTCCCCGTACCAAACCTCACATGAAAAAAAAGCCAAAGATTTCACCAACTTGAGTTTTATGTATAACAAAAGAAGAATCACAAAAAAAAAAAATTGCATGCTTGTCCAGTGGATCTATTATAATATGCCCTCCAGTACTAAGTATCAATCATGTGAACAACATACCAAAGCTTCTATCACAAATAACCTCAGTTTTTATTTTCACAGAAGCATGAACTTGAGCATGTAACTTTGCAAGAACTAAAAAAACAAAGAAAAAGTGAATGTCTTACTTTGCAAATCTTGGAACTTTTATGCATTCCCTCAACATAAGACCACAGTTCAAGGCAATTTCCTTGTTATCATAACTGCTTCAAAGAGGAAAAGTAAGTCTTATGCAATATCATCCTAATGAATTTCAAACAACCTGAGACTGCCAAGGATGACTTCTCTCACACAGTTTTGCTAAAACATAGAAACAGCTCAGAGATTAACTTCTTCTTAGAAAAAACAATGGTAAGATAGCCAACTGGGTGCAGAGAAAATAGCTTATGTGTCTCATATTAAATTGCTTTTTAGACATAATGGGCTTTAGCCCATCAAATACAGTTGTAGGATACTTCTAACACTGTGCTATTGTCTCCAGCAGTTTGCATATCATCATTCAAAGTAAAGTCTTCCAGGTTATATATACCCCTTAATATCCAAAAGAAAGACATTCAATAATGCTTGTGATGGGGTGTGAAACTCAGAAGGCATGCAGATAATCACATTGAACAGAAATACGAGAATAGGAGGGCAACTCTGAGGCAAAAGCTTACCATACGACCAGAAAGTCCAGTAGTTCCAAATGGTTCTCAATATATTCTATACAGCAATATCTGGACTCAACTTGCTGCTTCAACAATACTGACCAACAATAAACTAAATCCTTTCGTGCCTACATTCAGGAACAGAGCAGAAAAGAAGAGTTATGCTCATGTACCTCAAGCAATGTCAATCCCTCACAAAATGTGCCAATAGTTTAAATGTACCTCCCATCCCAAATTAGGTAACTTGTGAAGCATAATAGTAAGAACATCCTCCTGACAAACTTCAAGCACTAACTGTGACACTTGTTCCACATTGGCTTCAACATCTCCATCTCCACAAAGCATAGTTTTCAATGTGACAAAATTCTTCTCAACTTCTTCTAAAGCCTAAGCCAACAGAACTAAATAGGTAAGAGAACCTGAATACCCAGAGATATTTTGTCAAACATGGAATCTAAAATGATAAAACCTATGCTCAAGTAATGTGATCGCCCTCCTTAATGAAAAGTCAACCGTGAATTGTTTTTCTGGGACTAAATGGTGACCCAGAGGTTAATTCTAACACTACAGCAAATGCCTAGAGCCATTACAAACTTAAAGTCTTAAAGCAGCCACTTCTTGCAGAGAAAAGAAGTAGTCAAAGACTTAAAGTCTCTCAACTTCCTTCCTGGAATCTTCGTTCAGTGCAGATCATACCCAGGTAAGGTTTCACTTAGATGTGTAACTTTTAAAAATAAACCGCATGTTCAATTACAAACTAGTGGCCATACTATATATCATGCAAGCAAGACGTTGAATTCAACCACAGTTTTCATTGCAGTATCTTCTACATTATTTATTGAACAGCCATTTTCAGTAACTTTTAGGAGTTACTCAACACCATTCTCTTTGTGAATACAATGCGAATGTATATCCAATTAACGGAAAGCCATACTCTCAGTAGAGTCTAAGTAGCTAATTGCAAAATCCAATCAAATGATCAACACTACACTTACCAAGTTTCCATTTCTACATCAATTCGTAATTCCAAATAGTCAAAAGACAGGAACAATTGCTGAAAAACCATAATCCACCTCATCCAAGCAATACCAAAATCTGAAATTACATCAAATGGGCAAAACATCCGAAACCAAAGGCAAAAAAGAGGGGGAAAAAAAGAGGGAAAGAAAGGACCTTTTCAAGCGCTTTAACTTCAACGACGGTTTTGGTGTCAAGGGCCATGAGACTGTCCCTGAGAGCTTTCACCGCATCCTGCGGCGTCTTCGGCCGAGAGGGCTTGAAGAACGAAAACGACATGGCTAAGCTTCGATCAAAAATCAAAACTTTTCACGACCCACGGCAGAAATTTCCCTTCTTTCACTATTCTCTTACAGAAGTTGGCTTTCTTTTCCAAAATCACAAACTGGGTCTCGTCGTGTTACGTGCGTTTGCGGGTTGATGAGTCTGTGCTGTAGATTAGCGGAGGCATGCAAATGGGATCGGAGTCGGTGACTAAAAGGCTTCAATGTACTTAAGTTACCAACCAAGAACACAAATTTCTTAGGATTTTAAGAAAAATACTCGAAAAGGAAGAATTTTGGAAATTTGTACCAATCAAATCTTGCTTACTTCCTCAATTTCTTCCTCCTGATCATTGGTGGCTTTACCTGTTTCTGCACATGAGATCATGTTCTAAATTTGGACGGCCAATCTTTTGACAGCAAATAACTTTTTCTTTATCAATACCAAAGTTAAAAAAAAGAATAAAAAATATTGTTCCAATTCTATGTGATCAATATGATCAAAAGAAAATTTATGAAAAGTTCATTTCTTTATATATTTTTTATTTTAGGTAAATGTAAAACAATAATTATTATCAAATTTTTGAGAAAAAATAATTATTATCAATTTGAATGTACTTAAACCTACTTGAATATAGCCTTATGTTTAAAACAAATCCTAATTTAATCTCATAAACAACTATAAGCATTATTTAAGGTAAAGAGTATCATTCTCTTTTATAATTTTTATGAATCTTATTTAATTTTTTGTAATTTAAAAATTATTGCTTGAGATTTTTATATTTAATTAGAAGAATAAATATTTATTTTTATTGTTATTAACATAAAATTATTAAAATATTGAAATAAATGTGAGATATATTGACTTATTTATATAAAGATTGAGAAATATAAATATAAATTTGTAACACGAAATGTTAATTTATTTTAAATTATATATTGATACATTATATTTAAATTAATAGTATTAATTAATAGAATTAATAACTAAATTATTATATATATAATTTTTGTAATTTATTTTTTAATCATCTATCTTTATTATATTATTTATTTAATATTAATATTTTTATTTATAAGTATTTAGTAAATTTTATGAAATAACATTAGATTTTAGTTTTTGTCATTTGCTTTTTATCTAATTAATTATTCATTTCTCACAAAAAATATCCGATTGAAAACATAATTAGGGATTATTCTTTTTTAATGTAAAATATGTATTAATTTTTAATGAATTAGTTTAGGATAGGACTAAGATTATTTTATAATATTGATGCTGAAAAAATCCTATGAAAAACAAAGATATTTGGGAGTGGATAATTCCAACATTGATGCTAAAATCATTGGAAAAACAAAAATATTTGGGAGTGGATAATTCCAACACTTAGATATAAATGAGGTTGAAGAGACAAGAGAACAACACTCACACTTCTTCCACGCCTATTCCCTCCTAAGAGAGAGAAATTATCAACAAAAACCAATACAATGGCCGACTCAACCGATCTCCCGAGAACAAAGCTGTTACATTGTTGACACCCAAAATCAATCTTCACCAAAGTTCGTAACTTTCTTGCATTTCTCTCTGACCCATCAAATTTTTTCGTCGGAAAATCGATTCGTTTATTTGATTATGAGAGGCCATGATTGGATCAATACCAGCCTCCCGGATGAGCTGATCTTGGAGATTTTCCGGCGCCTGGACGCGAAGCTGAGCCGAGATGCGTGTTCCCTCGTCTGCAAGCGGTGGCTGTCCCTCGACCGCTTCAGCCGCTCCACCCTACGCATCGGCGCTTCCGGCAACCCCGACTTATTCGTGAAACGGCTTGCCCGTCGTTTCCACAATGTCAATTCCATTGACATTGATGAACGCCTCTCCGTTTCAGTCCCTGTTCACCTCGTACGCTTTGAATGTCTCGCTATTAATGCCTTTTATGTACATTAACTTGAGATGGTTTTCAACTTTCTATTAGATATTCGTAGTTGATGGTTTTACGCAGAACGATGTTAGGAGTGATAAGGGTTCTTATGGTAAAGATTTGATTTGCTT
>JAOSBM010000206.1:42496725-42518409 GCA_027568955.1 Erythroxylum tenue
GATTCATCATAGGAAGAGGAAAACTGCCATCTTTGATTAGAATTTGTAATTTTTCTGTTAGTAAGTTGTGAATAGATAAGGTTGTTTCATTGACCGTTTAGTTGATGGTTTTACGGAGAACGATGTTAGAAATGATAAGGGTTCTTATGGTAAAGATGTGATTTGCTTGATTCATCATAGGAAGAGGAAAACTGCCATCTTTGATTAGAATTTGTAATTTTTCTGTTAGTAAGTTGTGAATAGATTAGGTTGTTTCATTGACCGTTTTGTGAGCTTGCTTGTTTATGTTTAATTTTGAGTTCTATCCTTCGATAAAGGTAATTGAGATTTTTTTTTTCATGCTGGTGGTTGTTTCTAATGTAAGTTGTATCAAAGTCTGAGTATCCATTTTGTCAATATATGTGATGGATTTATTTTGCAGGGAAGAAGAAGAAGTGTCGATCAGTGGACACTTACACCAGTTAAATTTTGTTCTTCTATTGAAAAAGATGCACCTGATGATGACCAGTATGAATCATACTGTTTGTCTGATGCTGGGTTGAGTGCTCTTGGTGATGGCTTCCCAAATCTTCAAAGGTTGAGCTTGATATGGTGTTCCAATATTTCAAGTGCAGGCTTAACATTTATTGCCCACAAGTGTAGCTTCTTGAAATCTTTGGATTTGCAGGTTCATTGTTGCCTAAATTTTCTTACTGTTCTTATTATAGATACTTGGATAGTGATATATAAATTAAGTCTTGGGTTGATTTCCTTTCTTTGTTTCAGAATCTAATTAATTAGTTTTGCATCTTCCTGTAGTTGTCCACGAATTGTCTGTTCTCCTTTTTCGATTTCTTGAAATGCTGATGCCAGTGCACTTAATTTCCTAAATCAGAAACCCTGTTGAATTGAGTAGGGATAAAGAGAATAATCTCCTTAAAACTTGGTAAATATTTTCAGTTGAATTTTAAAGTTTTTTTTGTCAATTGTTTCTTAAATGTTTCCATAAAATACTGATTTATGCTGATTAAATTGTCTTTTTTTTACTCTTTAGCTACAATTAGGGCTTGAATTCGAGCTAGAGTATATGGGGGAAATGGTGGGAAAGGGTGCACTGCCAATTGAGCTATTACTTGTTTTTCATTGTCATTGTAAGTACAGTAATTTGCTGCAGTAATCGCTGGTTTTTGTTTCTACTTTCTGATGTATCCCTTACTTGCCACATGGATACAATATTTCCTGCCATTTACCAATTTCATCTATACTAAGGTCATCGTATTTTAGTTTTTATTATCTGTTCATCTGCAGGGTTGCTATGTTGGAGATCAAGGTCTAGAGGCAATTGGAAAGCATTGCAGACATCTTGAAGATTTGAACTTGCGTTTTTGTGAAGGTTTGACAGATGTGGGATTAGTTGAGTTAGCTCAAGGCTGTGGGAAATCCTTGATGTCCCTTGGTATTGCAGCTTGTGCTAGAATAACAGATGTAGCTTTAGAGGCAGTGGGTTGTCATTGCAAATCTCTTACAAGCTTGTCGTTAGATTCAGAATTCATTCACAACAACGGTGTTCTTGCTGTTGCCCAAGGCTGCCCTCGGTTGAAAGTTCTGAAACTCCAATGCATCAATGTTACAGATGAGGCCTTGATAGATGTCGGAAACCGCTGCTTGTCATTGGAGTTTCTTGCTTTGTACAGTTTCCAAAGATTTACCGACAAGTCAGTTGTTCTTCATCACCCTTTCTTTTAACTTTTTACACACTTAACATATCTGAAGTTTAAATCTCCAATCTAATTTCTATTTTACTTTTAATTTTTTTATATACTTTTTTACCTATGTCTACCTTTTCTTGGAGACTTATAAATTTAGGTCTCTAGATCTTTGTAATAACAATACTGACTGCTGATTGCTGACTGCTAAAGTTTGGGTTCTGCATTATACGTTTCAGGGGTCTGCAAGCCATTGGAGATGGATGTAAGAAGTTAAAAAATCTTACTCTAAGTGATTGCTATTTCCTTAGTGACAAGGGACTAGAAGGGATTGCCCGGGGTTGTAAAGAACTTAAACATCTTGAAGTCAATGGCTGCCATAATATTGGAACTCTTGGACTTGAGGCCATTGGAAGATCATGCTTGTATGTGTTCCTTCTAGTTCTTTTTCACCCTTATTTACGGTGTCTTGGTTTGGCTTTCATTCTACTTCCTTTGTTCATAGTAGGACATTCTGCTCAAATTTTATGTTTTTAAAACTTTACCTGAACATTTTTCTGTTTATATCAACTCAGGATTATGTGGTATGCTTTCTGCTTCTTTTCGGTATCAAAAACTGAGGGATTTTAACTATTCACAGGAACCTTACTGAGTTGGCTTTGTTATACTGCCAAAGAATCGGTAATCATGCTCTTGTTGAAGTTGGGAGGGGCTGCAAATTCTTACAGGCTCTTCACTTGGTAGATTGCTCAAGTATTGGGGATGATGCAATTAGTAGTATTGCTGAAGGCTGCAGGAATTTGAAGAAAATTCACATTCGTCGATGTTATGAGGTACTCCTGTATAATGTTAAAAAATGCATGCATACATATAGACAAATCAACTCTTTCTTTCTCTCTGTTATCTAGTCTTTGCATTTAGAACAGTTATGTCTTCAAATTATTAATGGTTGTGCTCATCTATCCATGTAGAGAGTTCTGATAATCTTACTTATACGCATTGAGAGGCCAATTTTGGTTTTCAATATGAAAATTGCCTTTCAGTTGATTGCTCGCTTGGCCTAGTTATCTTATCCTATGACTTTATGTTCAGTTGTAAATAAGCTTTCTCTGCTGTCAGTCAATTACAGTATTAGCTTGAAAACTACGCACTGAAGTGGAGGTTTATTTGTGCTATTTTCTTCCATTGATAGATTGGAAACAGGGGAATTGTGGCCGTAGGCAAGTACTGCAAGTCTCTTACGGATCTCAGCCTTCGGTTTTGTGATAGGTAGAGCATTTTTAACTGCTCTTTTACAGCTGCAAATTGTCAAAAAATAAAAAATGATTTTCCAGTAAACTTTTTCCTTTTTGTCTTTTCCTTTTCCTACTTTGACCTCTGGCCCTTTTGGACATTATTGTGAGCCAAAACATCTCCAATTTTCCATATCCTAGGGGTTTATCACCATCTCATTTAATTAATTTCCCAGGGTGGGGGATGAAGCCCTTATTGCAATTGGTCAAGGTTGCTCATTGCAGCATCTCGATGTCAGTGGCTGCTCCCAGGTTGGTGATACTGGAATAATAGCTATTGCAAGGGGGTGCCCTGATCTCACTCACCTAGAAGTAACCGTGCTTCAGGTACGGAAACTCTTCCTCCATCACTTTCTCATGCAAACATGCAGATGTACAAAGCAACAGATCCAGGCGAGACTATATCATCAAACTTCTAAAATGTTTTGCGTCTATTCTCTTTTTATTAACTACATTCTACACTGGCAAACTGTGATATGGAGCTTGCGGCCCCCCAAATTCACGAGCAACTTAAATACTGACTTATCTATGTATTGAATCGTATTGGTCTTTGATTTTCGGATCTCTGCAATCTACTTGAAGAAAATTGTAGTGACAAACGATGCATCTACATACATTTAGGTGTAGCATTAGCATCTTGATCTGTAAACAATATATTTCCAAAAAATCTGTATTCAACCTGCTCCAATTCTTAATGGATGTATGTTTATGAGATAAGTACTTTATACATAGGATAACTCCTGGTAGAGGACTCCAATTATAGACATGTTGTCTAATACAAGTTAAGGATGTGTTTCTGCAAAAACTAGCCTTTAATCATTTGTCTATGTTCTTGTACAGAATTTGGGGGATATGGCAATGGTTGAGCTAGGAGAAGGGTGTCCACTTCTAAAGGAGATTGTGCTGTCACATTGCCGACACATAACTGATGTCGGCTTAACACATCTTGCAAAGAATTGTGTGATGCTTGAGTCATGCCACATGGTATATTGCCCCGGCATATCAGCGGCCGGAGTGGCTACGATAGTGTCGAGTTGTCCAAACATAAAGAAGGTTCTGGTGGAGAAGTGGAAGGTGAGCGAGAGGACCAAAAGAAGAGCAGGCTCTGTTATATCTTACCTATGCGTGGATCTTTAAATGTCAAAGAATGCAACTAAACAAGGCATGCCCTTGAGTTTGTTGGCAGTTCTTCCATCTACAAAGTGAGAGAAGTTCTGGGGGCTTCAGAATTGGGGAGTGTGGATAAGAAGAGAAAAATCAAAGCCTTTGTGTATATTCCTAGGTTCTTGGGGGCTCTTTGTTTCTTCTCTTTTTCTTGGTTACATGGATGGAATTCATTTGGTTGTTTTGTTCTATCATGTTATTTGATATATTTATAACAGCACGTGTAACATTCTAAAGATAAATGTTTTAAGGTAATCAATGAATAAGAAGAGGAAGATAGAAAAGAATATCATGATGATTATGTTCTATAAAACAGGTATAAGGTTGCGTATTTTTGGACCTTTTAGATTTTATATTACTCTTCTTGTTAGTGTTGTTGTATATGATGTCAAATGGTCCAAATTAGGTTCAACTTTGAGTTGAATTTAATTCAAGGGCTTGAGCTTGGGGATAGGATAAAAATTTGAGTATGGATTGAGCTCGAGTTTGACTTAATTTGACTCTAGATTGAGTTCAAGTTGAATTAAGCCGAATTAAAATTTTTTTAGATTTATTCAAGTTTAAGTTTTTTATATTATTTAGAATTTAATATATGTTTTTTTGTACATTTTAAACTTTTTATAATTGAAATTAAACAATATATTAACTCATTCATTAGAATTTTAATATAAAAGAATATTTATATAATCACATTAATAAATATTGTTTTAAAATTTATTTTAGAAAATTTTTAATACTACTAATACAATATGAAATTTACGAAAATCTCCAAGTTTTAACATAATGGAATTCCTTATTTTAAATAATATATTCTAAGTTGTTTTTTATTTTAATATATTATGTAATTGAGAAAATTCTAGAAGAAAAGGAATAAATGGGGGATAAAGACAAAACGCGTCGTTTAACGGGTAATAAGATGGAATGTCTGTCTGAAGCTAGTAGAGTGAGAACTTGGGAAATTCCGATGCCTGGAGGTTGCAGCATCAGGGCGGTGTGGATACTGAACAACCTCGATGCCGTCGTTTTCTCCAGGTTACTTCGAGAATTCCGATCTACCCATTTCAATGGGTGAACTGGTTTTGTTCTGGGTACTTTAAAGATTTAATCTTGTTCAGGTTTGATCTTACCTTTCTTACTTTCGATTCCATTGGGTACGATTAGGAAGTTTCCCGTGGTGGAGAGGCAGTGGCGATCCGCCTGCAAGAGCAACCTCGATGACGACGTTTACACTCTTCTACCCAATGATTCCAAACTCTCTTCTTCCTTTGTCCAGAGGAGGAAAAGGTTTTTACTTGAAAGAATACAATTGGGTTCTTGAAAAGGTTATATTTTTTTCCTCATATTTTAGTGAACACATTTTGTGATTGTAGGGAAGGCTCGACTCGTGGCTGTGGCTTACGTGTGGCTCATTCAACTCAGGGCTCGGACTCCTGGGTTGATGATTCGATTACCCGTCATGTCATAAGCCTTGCCGTTAATAATTCAGATGGTGATGGCGATGGGGAAGGGGAAGGGACAGGAGAGAAGAGTCATTTGTTGTGGCCTCTCGTTTTGCACATAAGGCCTCCTTACTTCGTCCTTGTTTTGCCTTTGGTCGAGCCTCGCCATGTGAAGGCGTATGCCAGGTTGTGCAAAAGAAGTGATTGTGGAAATGCTGTTGGGGAGGAAGGAAGCTTGTCTTCGCTTCTGCTTGATCTTCCATCCATCACAGGGTATGGTAAGTTACTCATCTGTAATATTGGATTGATTTGTGATCACAAAACTTAACGTTATCCCTGGTGCAGGACTTACTTTTTGGTTGCCTTGAATGAATATTATCCCCACACTTTTAGCTTTCGGTACTGTTGCAACTTTTATGATACTGTCTGTTGTCTATAATGCGGTAGAGTCTATGTAGTATAAAATGTATACAGTATATGGAAGCATTTGTATACTCATATCTGTTGGGTGCTTGAAAGAATCTGAAGATTGCCCACCCTGATAAAGAGACAATATCAAGCAAATAAGCACTTGGGAAAGCAAAACAGGAAATCTGTTTTGTGATTCTTTTCCTTTTTCTATTTTGGAGTGAGGAGTTTTTATTGACAAGGAATAGGGATAAACAGAATACTGTTGGCAGTTGGAGCTGCTAGGTTATTTTCTTATAGGAGTAACCCTTGCTGGCCATTGATGCATGATTGGTGGATTCTATGGTATGTTCAGTTTGTATGATTACAGTAGCCATGCAAACTTACACCATAGATAATAAATAACAAAACAGTATATAATCCTATTGTTGTTTTTGGTGCCTTTCTGTAATATCAGGGGTGTAATTACTTTCAAATATCCCATCTTTAGGATGCCAAAATGTGCGTGTCATGCAATGTTATGTTGTCCATATGCAGAAACAGGATCCAGATTTCAAATTGTTGATGTTTTGAATTGTCTTAGACATGGAGGTCTATTGGAGTTCACCCAACTTTTAGTTTAGTTTTTTTCCTCTGCGTTAGGAGTTGAATTATTATTTTTAAATAATTTTTCTTCACACCTTAGTTTTGCTCTGATGAAAATGGAGATAAATTGTTTTGTTATCCTTCCTTACAGGGCTTTCATGGTGGCACATGCTATTGGTGACGTAATTACTGGTGATGCAGCCGATCCTGAGGTAGTTGTTAATGCATCACCTTCTGTGGGTGGATTGTTTGATTCCCTAACTGGGAGCATAGGCATTTCCGGAATCTCATCTAGACCAAAGCCTGTGGCAGCTCCGGTTGCATCTGTAACCCCATCTGCTGCTGCTGTGACCGGAGCAGTTGCTGCAGATACACCAAAAATTGGTTCAAGGCCTTTAGATAAAGATGCACTTCGGACTTTCTTAAGTTGTTCAATGCCCTTTGGTTGGTACTTCTTATTATGGTTACAATTGTTCATCTATCTAACTTTTTTTAAGTTTAATATACCCACCTGACTTCTTCACAGGTACGCCTATGGACCTCAATCATTCTAATATTTTTGCTATCAAGGCTAATGGCTTTTCTTCATTGGACCTACCTCCCCCAGACCTCAAGCAACCAGCATGGAAACCATATCTTTACAAGGGAAAGCAACGAATATTGTTCACAATTCATGAGACACTTAACGCTGCCTTGTATGACCGAGAGGAGATTCCAGATAGTATATCAGTCTCTGGTCAAATTAATTGCCGAGCAGAACTGGAGGGACTTCCTGATGTATCATTTCCTCTCACAGGGTTGAACACGGCTCAGATTGAGGTTCTATCTTTCCATCCTTGTGTTCAAGTTCCAGAGAATGGTCTCAATAAACAGGCTGTAATGTTTTCACCACCGTTAGGAAACTTTGTTTTAGTGCGTTATCAGGCAAACTGCAGCCTTGGTCCTCCTATTAAGGGATTTTATCAATTGTCAATGGTCTCCGAGGATGAAGGTGCTTTTTTATTTAAGTTGCGTCTCATTGAAGGATACAAGGCTCCCTTGGCAATGGAGTTCTGTAATGTAACTATGCCTTTTCCAAGGAGAAGAGTTGTGTCTTTTGATGGGACCCCATCCATTGGAACAGTTTCAACCACAGAGCATTCTGTTGAATGGAAAATAATTGCAAGTGGTCGGAGCCTTTCTGGAAAAAGTATTGAAGCAACATTCTCTGGAACGCTTAGATTTGCACCGTGGCAAATTCAAAGAATACCTTCCTCTAAAAATGCCTATGTAAACATGGGTGATGAAGATAGTGATACGGAGAATGAGAGTACAAACAATGTGGTAAATGTGGAGGAGTTTTTGATGGAGAAAATGAGCAAGGATCTTCCTGCAGTGGATCTAGAGGAACCATTTTGTTGGCAGGCGTACAGTTATGCTAAAGTCTGTGCTTTCCTGCCAATTCTATCTTTTAGTTGATTCATGAACTTTCATAAATTATGTGCCTACTTTTGTTTGTGGAGAGTTAAATAGTAGTCTGTTATTTTATGTTTTTTTTCTATTTTCACCTGATCTTTGCCCAAAGAATATGGTATCCTCCATAAACTATTAGGCTGCTGCTTACAGTCATTCAGCTTCTGTCGATGCGACTTCTGACAGTTCGACAGCTGGTGTCCTTATTGTCCTGATTTTCATCTTTCGATGCTTCAGTCTATTGATATTCCTGCTAGTAGTTGAGAACACTTATCCAGTAGGATTCAATAGTCAGTGGCCCAAATAGACTAATATAAAGTATTGGACTTCTGCATACTGGTTTTCTCTATGCAGGCAATTTGCAAATTTCTTTAATTCTTGTATCTGCAGGTATCATTCAGGATCAGTGGAGCTTCATTATCTGGGATGTCAATTGACCCTAAATCTGTAAGTTTCATTTCTCAAATTCTTGGCAATATTTATCTTGCACACATGAAAATTGACAAGAATGCATATGCATAGGCAGGATTAGAAGCAATTTTCCATTGCTTAGATTCTCCATATTTACTCGTTGAAGGATATTAATATTCACTTATTGTTTAGAGAGACTGGGTAAACTGAGTAATGGATAACTCTAGATTTTTATCGTAATCTATATCAGTAAAGGGCATCAAAAAAACACTTAAATGTATTTCATCTGTGTATATATACTTTTAATACATAGGGACCAGTATGCTACAGATTCCTTGCCAGTTAAGTTGCACTTCAATATAGTCTACCAAGTTGTTCTGAAATTTTCTGGGGTGCAATTATTTGAACAGAAAAAGCACATTCTGAACATGTTATATCACTTCCCTTCCATTCTGGGGGGGAGAAAAAAAAACAAAAGGCTTAGAATAAGGAAAACGAAAATTTGATGCTCTACTGATGTTTAGCTTTTACCTATTCTGTTTAGAAGGACCATATAAAACAATTCCAAGGATTAATAGAATAGAGGAAAACAGAAGAAAGAACATGCTTTTCTTGATCCAATGCTAAATAACATCAGAAAGCGTTCGTGAACTTCATTTGCTTGATTTTTAAAATTTCATGAATGCAGGTCAGTATCTATCCAGCAGTTAAAGCGCCTGCGGAGTTTTCAACTCAGGTAACTTATGATCGAGCATTGTATCGTTCAGTACTGATTGTACCCAGGCAAAAGTGTAGACACAAGCTAACATGTTATCATCATGTTTGTAGTTATAGTTGATGCAAGTGTGAGAATGAGTGCATTTTTTTCTACCGGGTACATGTATGTTTGCTTATCCATGCTAAGATTCCTAGAGAGAGAGAGAGAGAGCGATTCGGTCCTTCAGATTTGTTTGCTCTCTCACTGCATCTCTAAACTTTCAGCAATTGCTTATGCCTTCTCAAAATAATCGGCCACCCTTTTTACACTCTCTTGCGCCCACTTTTGACATGCTCATTTCATATCTGAAGGATGCCAAACATCTTCTGGCTGAAAAATGAAGCTTATTTGTGGTTGGAAAACTGTGTAAATTGTAACCCTGTATGTTTCTTTCCACTATTGACTTCTCTTTGCTTAGTATCAAACTAGTTCATATACTTCCAACTGAGCACGAGGTGCTTCTGTTCTGCCTGTTGCATCTGTAGTACCAGTTCTTGACTTTGAACTTCAATCTGTGCAATTTAGTTCTGTTCCATCTGCTATGACAGGTTTCTTCAGGGGATTATATATTGTGGAATACATTAGGGAAGTGCCCATCTGCAGCTACAACCTAGGCATCGGACCGAATGGACGTTAAAGCTTCCGCGATCATACAAGAAAGATGACGTGTTTTAGCTGTCTAATGGATCTTGCATTGCTCATCTGCTTCTAAAACTTCTGTTGAGAGCCATCAGATAATGATTTCTACCTTATTTGTGAATTACTATTTTTACTTAACGAGGCAATGTTGTAGAATAGGATTTGATATTTCACATGAAGAGTGACGTTTTGGTTGATCCATGTGTACATTTTCGTATTGATTCATGTTCAAACTACATGGAAGAGCTGCAATTTTGCGAGGCGTTATCTTATCTGTTTTTTGCAACACCATTTTTGGCTATGTATTGGTTCTAGCTCTTCCCATGGTGGAGTTCACTTTCTAGACCACTCTTTAAGTTGGTTATTGAAGTTTTCATGATTTTATGCATAGGTGATAAAAATTGAACCGGCTGATTGATTTAACAGTAAAAATTTTATACCGGTTAACTTTTTAGTTTGGTCTTTTTAATTTTTTAATTTGATTTAGTTTAATAATTTTTGTTGATAAAAATTGATTAAATTTTAAATTAATTAGTCAATTTTTGTAAAATAATTATTTTTTATAAATTAAAATAAATTGATTTTTATTTTATAATAATTTTTTAATTAAATTTTAAATATTTTGATAATTAAGGATAATTTTTATAATTTTTTAAAATTTTATAATTTTACTCCATCTTTAACCGGTTGATGATTTGGAAACATCATCGATAAATGAAGAGGTTTTTTTTAGTATATTATGATATAGGAGTAAATTTAATATTTTAACTTCAAAAAATTTATCCCGCAAATATTATATAACATTATTTGCATCAAATTTCTTGCAATTTATATTTTTATTTCAAATCTTAATTTTAAAAAATAAATTAATAATGCCATTCTTTATTAAATTTTTAGTTATTAAAAGATACCACTTAAAAGGAAAATTAAAATTTTATAGAATATTTGATAATTTTTAAAAATTAAAGAGGCTGAAATAGAAAATGTTCGAATCACTTAAATAACTTTAATAATTTTTTTTAATTAAACTTCAAATTTTTTAATAAATAAAAATAATATTTTAAATTATTTAATTTTATTCAATCTTATTTTACCTGTTTAACTTTCGGTGTAATTTTTAAAATTTACCTAATAATAAAAATTTTAGAAATGGACAAAATTAATTGATTTCATATTCCACGAGGCTTATTATTTGCAGTTAAAAAAATGAAGAATAATTATTTTTGGGGACACAGAACGTTATTAGAGGAAAAAGGAATTGATACATACACTAATCGATACATGCACGAAAACATCGTAACTGTCTAAAACCTGTGTCTTCGTCTTGTTCCTTTTCTTCTTCTTCTCTGTATGGTTACTAACTTCTAATGGGTGTGTTGATGAACTGTATAGATCATATGGAGCCCAGAGATGATCGACAATACATGGTTTCCCAGAATCTAACCTTAGCCGTGGCTTCCCCTTTCCACCCCAGCGAAGAAGACGGATTGGTCCAGGATGTAGATTCCTGCATCTGCCTTCGAACTTGTCACCTCCTCCAAGCACTCCTGTGTTGAAGTAACAAGGGTTCCTCGCTTGGAATGTTCTTGCAAGTTCAGTGTCTGACCAGAATCTGCCTGTGTGTTAACTTCTGTTACTAAACATGAAAATGTTAAAGGATTTATAAGTGGTAAGGATCAACTATCTAAACAACTAGCTCTATTTATTTGGACAATAGTTGATCCAAACCCAATTTTTGTTAGTGAACTCTATACTTTGCCCATATTAAAAATTTAATATGGTATCAGAACAGGTTTGGTCCGGATTATTAATTTCTCGGTTGTTCGTCTGGATGTCCAATTCCAGCGGCCTGGTCCGGTTACCACTGTATATATTTCAAGTGACAACTGGATGTCTAGCCTCAGTTACATTTAAGGGGAAATATTAGAGTATTCCATATTGACTAAACATGAAAATGTTAAAGAATTTATAAGTGGTAAGGATCAACTATCCAAATAACTAGTTATTTGGACAATAGTTAACCCAAATCTAATTTTTATTAGTGGACTCTACACTCTGCCCATATTAAAAAATTAATACTGTGAAATACTGCGTGAAGTTCGCATGGCAATACTCCGGTGCAGCGACCACCTTTTCCTCCATGCCCACGCACCATAGCTTCCAAATACACTACAAGAAATATAAAGTTTACCGGCGGTCTGAACTGACGCTAAATCAAAGTATTTCCTCATTAATAATATTTATCGACGGAATAAAACTACGGACAACGACGTTGTTAATATAATCATAAGTAATTATAGCGACGGAAATTTCATGGTAAGTAATTATTTTTTCTTTTTTTATTAAAATCATGGACCTTACAGCAACCTATCACTAAATAGTTTATTTCTTGGGCCAAGCCCAAAATGTCGAATTTTCTTATCTAAGAAGATATTGGTTCTATTTTCCCAAATTATTGCTATTTCCTTGCTTCAATTAAAATAATTAAACACGTGTTTTTTATAAAATTAAAAGATAAAAATGGAGTACCTAGTAAAATTAAATCAATTAAATAACTTAATTGGCTTTGAAAATAAATAAATAAATATGTATATATATATAATAACATAATTATTAAAGTGGATTGAATAATATAATATAGTGGATTGAATATATATATATATTCAATCCACTTTAAGCATGCAATCTACTCAAAACATATCAGCACTATAATAATTATGTTACATTTTTAAATAGGACTCACTCTTTTTTTCTTTTCTTGTTCTCATTAACCCTAATGGCTTAGAGTAATAGATTCTTGTCTCCCTACGGACCCTACAATGAAACCATGAAGCATGTTGGTTTTTCCAAAGTTCTGTTTGGAACCTCAGAAAATCTTTACTTCCTATAGACCCTACAATGAAACCATCCAGCATGTTGGTTTTTCCAAAGTTCTGTTTGGAACCCCAGAAAATCTTTACCTCCTATAGACCCTACAATGAAACCATCTAGCATGTTGGTTTTTCCTTAGTTCTGTTTGGAACCCCAGAAAATCTTTCCATCAAATCAAACCCTGTGGAAAAATCATGCTCAGTTTCATCTCCCTTTGACCAATTCACTCGAAATAAATTCTGATGAACAAGAGATCTTTGCAAAGACAAACACAAGATTACTAATTAAGAAGAGAAATTAAGAAGGGTTGATGGTTAATAAGAATGAACAAATCCTTTTCACTTACTTTTCCCATAAAGCTAATCACAATTACAAGGATTTAAATATCTATTTTCCAAGTAATCATATGTAACACCCATATAGAATCTAATGTTACAATACTCAAACCCTAAATGCCCATTTTTAAAGACCTTCTAAGTGTAAATTACTTGCTAATGAATGAATTAGTCAACAATAATCATTATCGAACGGTTTAATATCCGAAACTTTAGATAAATCACAAGAGAAAAAATAAATATTTTTATAATAACAACTAGGACTCCGCCAATTACTAATTAGAGATTGGCTAGTGAGAGCAAGACATGTTTACCGCCAAACTAATAGGGCTGCGGATTGGCTAGCCCACTATGCCGGTTCACTTGAACTTAGTATCCATCAATTTCAAAACCCGCCTGTGGGTTGTTTATCCATCTTATTAGAGGATATATCGAAGGTTTCATTTCTCCGACTAGAATTGTAAGACCTGTATCTCTCCCTTTCTGATTAAAAAAAAAAAAAGAAGTTTGTATTTTGCCCTTAATTGGAATTATGTTGGTATTGCATGTGGTGATGTGTTAAAACATAATACTAATTGATGAAGATGATTATGCTGATGGAGATTAAGTAAGGTTCAGAGTAGAAAGTTAGGTAATAACACTTACTGCCAACTTTGGAGCAGAGGGGACATGATGGCCTCCATATTAAACTTATGTTCATGCCTCACTAACCTCTCTTTCTCACCTCAAAAAGAGACCTAAAGGAAGAAAAAAGGGGTCTTTTGCTCAAGAAGCTCAGGACTTCGATTCATATCTATGATCTATCTCTATCTTCCCCTTTTCTTGTCCCCACTAATCCAAAATCTCACCCATTTTCATCTAGGGTTTCTCCAAACTTTTGTGCCTAAGCACTAGCCTAGGAATGACACCATGTAAATGTCATCACTAATGTCATCAAAGACTCATGTTAACTTTCTCAACAATTTTTTATTTTTAATTTATATGAATTAATTAATTAATAACTTGAATTTATAATAATTTAGAAAAAAAATGGATATCGATAACGTTCCCAAACTTTTACAAAACGTGAAGATTTGTGTATCAGTTACGTTGATTTTTATGATTATTTAAAGATTTTAAATTTAAAAGAATTATTAAAATTTTAGATATTTTGTGTTTTTTCTTATTTTTATGAGAATCAAAAGACAGAAGACTATTTCCTAACTAGTGAAACTAACCTCAAAAGTAAACAAATGTTGGTTTTTTGTTTGTTTTACGAATGATTGAATGGGTTTGCTTTAAACAGCAAATCTTCATGAGTACGGGAAAGGCATCGAATGAGACCCTTCCGACTCAGACACAGGAAGCTGGATGTCACTGCTCACTCACACAGTCGAATCATTCTTGCTTCAAGTTAATATATAAGTTCTCTTGGCATTTTAATCCAATTTATAAATACTCAAATACCCTTTTTTTAATTTTTATTTTTTGCCATCTCCTACATTCGTAGAGCACGAGGAATGATGTGTCGTGTTGGTTTCATCACTCCCTCTCACTTCAATCTTAACATCTATTCGTCGAGATAGATTTTGTTCTCTGGCAAGAGCAGGGCTCGAGGCACACACACTATTATTTGGTCACTCACACAAGGATATATACTTGTTCTTGTGGGGCAACAATAAGTGTACCAAATGATGACTTCCTTAAAAAACCCTCACTCGAACATGTCTTGTTTGCTTCAAAAAATCTTTAGCATCCTACGAGATATGATTCTGGTTGGAGCTGTCCAAATGCCAAGTGAAACTTGGCCAAACATCTGATTAAGGGTTTTTTTTTTTTTTTGGTTTTACCAAAGTTTTGGAGTAAAAAAGAGAACCATCTTGGTCAAATTACCATGATCTTCCCACACTTTGAGAGATTTTGTTTTGGTGTAGCATAAATCATCATAAACATTCTTGTTACACATTAGTTTGTGTTGATTCGTAGATGATGAATCTAAATTATTGCTTGAGCATATCAAACCAAACCCTATATAGATGAAATTATATGTGCTGCTACTATATGTTGTGCATAATCATGGCCTACATGTACGTGTGATATTTATGTCAATGCTTTTGGCTACTAACAATTTTATATGCTTGTAAGAGACACTGAGATGGGTGAAATATTTTCATGGAATAGGTGTGTAACAATCCTTTTTTTGAATTCACCAAAAGTACAACTAATCTATGGTTACTACAAAGAAAATAAATTACAATTCAAATTAAGGACGAGTTTTAAATTTTAACCCGTTGTTTTCTTAAATTTAAAACTAATTAACTTATTACTTAATGAATTTAAGAAAGATAAATTAATAGATCTCATTTGAATCAATTTAATTTAAATGCTAAAATAATATTATGCTTACAGTTGAATTTAATTTATAAATAACACAAATGTATTTATGTCCGCTGTGTTAAGTGACCGTTTCATCACAATAGCTTAAGCTGTTGTGTGAGGCCAACTTAATTGATTTTATATATTCACTAGCACGCTGTAAATCCTAATTAAAAAGTTTATATAGAATAAAATTTCTACCACTTGAATTAGATGGCCAGGGTTGTATAGCAATTACTATAGATGTTGTATGGCATGCTTATTCAAAGCTTGAATAGATGATTAGGGAAAAGGTATTATCTGCAATTATGTAAAGCTTGTTTCAGATTTGACATTTCGTGAAAATGAACCCTAGCCCTTAAAAAAGCTTTTGGAGCACTAAGTTGTTGATGGGCAATAGTGGCACCAGTAAGTATAGTGGTGGTGTGCCTTTTTTTTTTTTCTTTTTCTGGTTCAAAACTATACATGTACGCATGTTACAGTAGCACTCACAACTCACAAGTGCTCAATAAAGGCAAAAAAAGAAAAGAAAAAACAGATGGTGCAAATAGAAGGAAAGAAAGAAATCAAAGTTTGTCCAATTCTTAGCTTTGCGTCCAACATTCAATTACCACATGTGCGCATGCAAAGAGCAAATGTATGGCGGCTAAAGGCAGCTTAGTTCCATGCCCAACAAATTGTAATGTCGACCAATCTTAAGAACTGGTGGGGACTCGATGTCGAAGTTATGAATTATATAGGCCGTAAATCTACGGTGGACCTTATCTGCCAAGAAGTTGGGGCGCACCATAGATGATGTGTAGTTGTGTGGACCAGTCACGGTGGTTGTCGGACACACATAAGAAACCGATCGATGAGTAGGACCAATCATGGGGTTTGGAGTTGCATGATCTTGGTGGAAGTATGCTATGGTTTTAAAAAGACGACTAGTGGGTCCAAAATATGCTTCATGTCTCATGTTTTAATCCAAGAGTTCTTCTTATCTTATACAAGTGCATGTCTCCAAAATATGCCTCATGTCTCATGTTTTAATCCATACTTTTAAAGAGTTCTTCTTATCTTATGCAAGTTCATGTCAACTTAAAGAGAAGATTTTTATATTACGAAAAATTTGAGAAAACCCTCCAAAACCCTAAATCCATAAAACCCTCCAAAACCCTAAATCCATATCCTAAGAAAAGAAAAGGGTTTGCATCTTTTGACTTAAAAAAGTGGGATTTTGTTGAAAAAGGGTTTGGTATTGAGACTTTTTAAGATATGTAGATTTGTATTACAGTTGGAAGTGGTTGACTACATTTCAATAGAGATTTTGAGTTTGAGTTTGGTTTTTCTTGTGTCATTGTAGTGTATTGTGGGATAGATACAAATTAAGACAGAAGGGATAGTGTTATGAGTTTGGTGGACTTGCGCGTGCAGCTCAAGATGTGGGATTGTGGTCATAATGGAGCATAGGATTTATTCATGACTCATACCATTCTCAACGAATCATTTCATCTCTCAAAACTGCAAATTTTGATTCTAAACTCACCATTTCACATCATTACCTTTCCCACTCCCCCTTTTCAATACACTCACTCTCCTACCTATTCTATACACAATCCAAATACCATTATTGTTATTTTTTGCCTCACATATACACTATCTCTACATTATTATTACTATTCTTATGTGATTAACTACCTATCTACCTATAGTCTCCTATTCAATTAGCTAGCTTGAAGCTTCCACAGTTAGTTGCTTCATATGGATCATGTTCTATTATTATTACAAGGATCCTCCATACGTATAAGCTTAAACTATAAGTCAAGAAGGGTTGCACAGTTTTGATTGAGGAAGGGAGCTTACGTTACCTCCAAAAGAAAAAAAAAGAAGTATATGGACCACTTATTACTCCAAAATTGCCTTTAGCTTTGGTAAAGATATGCTACCTTCCTTCTATACCTTCCCACTCAAAATTGCCTCATTCGTTATCTGAACTAACCAAAGTTGGTCCTTCTCGTGTACTTTTAGGCTTGATATTGAAAACAAGATGCAATTTGGAACGAATGATTATAATCATAATATATTATATTTTGTATTAGAAAGGCTTAACTCATCCCTAAAAATTAGCTCAAGAGGAGAAAGTTTGCATACTATTATAAATTCTTGAATGCCCTTATAGTTGTTCGATGTGGGATTCTTAACACACCCCCTTGGTCTAGAGCAGGACTGGATATCTGATGGACATATTGAGCAAAGGGACATAACCGAGCACCACCCCAAACTATCAAGATAAACTGGCTCTGATACCATGTTAGAAAGGTCTAACTCACCCCCAAAAGCTAGCTCAAAAGAAAAGGTTTGAATACTATTATAAATTCTTGAATGCCCTCGTAGTTGTGCGATGTAAAATTCCTAACATTTTGAGAAACGAATATTAAATCTCAAATATTAAAAATATATATATATTATAAATTAATATCTAAATAATTATTTTAAAATATCTAATTATTTTAATGATTGCATCAATTTAAATTTAATATTTCACAATAATATATGTATATATGATGACAATGTCCCCATTTCATGTAAATTGCATGAAGAAGACAAATGATGCAAGTCTTAGGCTTATATAGGACCTTTTTGGAATTCACGTAGGCCTCCTCCATAATTCCAGGATTTTTATATATTCTCATTATCTATTTTCCCACGCCTGATTCCTTTTATTATATATTTTTGCATAGTCATTATTATTATTATTTTTACCTTGAAAAATGTTGATGGTATGTGGGCACGTCTTATCTTCTTTTCCTTTCTTTCTTTTTTTCCCTTTGTTCTTTGTTAATCAACTCTTGCCTTCTTTGAAAACGACAAAGTGGTCTCTGCAACAAGTTGCTTCCAATCCCATGCATCCTTCTATACTTCCAATGGCCCATTTCCAATTATCTTGAAAGTGCTCATGTTTTTACATTCTTCGACAGGTTGTGTTATAACTTGTATTAATTAGGCATCACGATGTTTAGACTTACGCCTTAAAATAATCGGTAAAGTTACTTCTTTATAATTAACGCTAAATTACAGGAACAACTTCTTTGTAAAAGTAAAAAAAAAAGACCGAGCATGTTATGACGAACTTTGTAAAGTACGATAGTTCATTTAGCTTGACTTTAGAATGATGATGTTTTAATTTTTATTTTTATTTATAAAAATATTTTGAAAAGTTAAATAATATTTTAAACATGTGCAAATGATAAGTTGTTAAATTTGTATAATAATTATTAAATTAAATATTTTAAATAAATTAATAATCTAAAATTAAGCAATACCCTTGGGCATAAAAGAACAAAATTGAGCTTAGTTGGCAACTGTTCATTGCAAAGTTTTAATAATGGCCGTTCTGCAGGGAAGACATCTAGTCAAGTCTATCATTATGTTCTTGTTCTGTAAAAAGTCTCTTTTCGAATGACTTAGACACGGTGGTTTTCAGATGTGTTAGCCTTTGATGAACTAGCTTTGTGCACTAATTACTCATCTTTCTTAATTAATTTGACTTTACCATTTTTTTTATCAGTAAGGTTTATAATTATTATCTCCGTCTACATACCAGCTAATTCGTGAAGTGTGTATAATAATTTATAAATTATATATTTCAGATTAATAATTTAGGCACAAATTTTAATTTAAGGATTATTTATAAGTTTTATTGTATCGGTCCGCCCATAGATTTTCCTTCCTTTTGCTGCATTTCGCTAAAGGGTTGAAGGGAGTGTGATTTTTTATTATTTGAAACTTAATCAAATCATATTTACTGGTTAATGTAATCGCTTATATCCTGCCATTCCTCGTGAAAATTTTGAAAGCGTAATTAAATTTGTCCTAATTACTCTTTGGGACGAAGAGGAAGAAGAGAGGAGCTTCTCGAACGAAGAAAAGGTTCTGATGACTTTGAAAGAATTAAACGAGAAGCCGTATGAGGTGAAAATCTCATGTATAATTTTGTAGATTATAAAGTATGTAAAAGAAAAAAAATCGATTTTGTTTCCTGTTCTTTTTTATTTGTTCACAATCTATCTCTTCTCATTCAAATAGAATGTTAATACTTCATATCAATTCAAAAGGTTAAATTAATTATGGTCCTATTATCCCTGCCAGGGGTCTTCGCCAAGGAGATCCTATTTCACCCTACTTATTTCTCATCTGTGTTGAAGGTATTTCTGCGTTGTTCTGTCATGCTGAAACTCAAGGTTTGCTTACTGGTTGTAGAGTGGGGCGGGGCTGCCCAAGCGTTTCGCATTTACTATTTGCAGATGACTCTATTTTCTTTTTTGAGGCTAATGGTGATGCAGCGGCAGTGGTCAAGTCTATTCTTTATGATTATGAAGCTGCCTCTGGTCAGTCCTTACACTTCCAAAAGTCTGGTATTATGTTTAGCCCTTGTGTGTCGCAGCACACTCGGCTGAGCATCTCACACACATTGGGGGTGAGTAATCCTATTGGGAATAGCTCTTATATGGGCCTTCCCTCTCTCATAGGGCATAACAAGCGGCAAATCTTTAGTTATATCAAAGATCGACTTTGGAAGAAGCTGAATACTTGGAACAATCGGTTTCTATCTAGAGCTGGTAGAGAAGTCCTTATCAAGTCAGTTGGTCAAGCGATTCCTTCTTATTGTATGTCAGTGTTCTTGCTCCTTTCTACTTTATGCCATGACTTACAGGTTATTATGAATCGGTTCTAGTGGAATGGCCGGAAAGAACAAGATAAAGGAATCAATTGATTATCATAGGACAGAATGTCTTATATGAAGCGACAGGGTGGTATGGGTTTCAAGGACCTTCAACACTTCAATCTTGCTATGTTAGCTAAACAAGGTTGGAGGTTACTTACGAAGCAAGATACTCTATTTCATAGCATCTTCAAAGCTAAATATTTCCCGAGGGGGATCTCTTCAAAGCTCATAAAGGTAATAACCCGAGCTTTGTATGGTCGAGTATCTATGCTTCTATTGATTTGCTGAGGAAAGGCGTTAGGTGGTGTGTTGGTGATGGCAGGAGCATTATGACAGCTACTGATCCATGGATTCCTAAACCGGATTCTTTCAAGGCCGAGGATGGTGCTATTTCTATTGACCCAATGTCACACGTTTGTAATTTCTTTATCGATGGGGAAAAGGAGTGGGATGTGGGTAAACTAATGCAATCTTTCTCTGCTAGAGATGTGAAGTTTATTCTCGCCATTCCTTTATATATTCACAATTTTTCAGATTCTCTCTTGTGACACTTTGAGAAGCGGGGAGTGTATACGGTTAAGTCCAGTTATTGGGTGAGCTTAGGTGATGACGACGCTGCTCCACATACTGTGCACTCATATATTTGGAGACAAATTTGGACTCTTAATGTATCTCCCAAAGTGCGTGATTTTATGTGGCGAGCTTGCAGGGATGTGCTTCCAACCAAGTTTCATCTTCTAAGGAGAGGGCTTGATGTGAATCCAAAATATTTTTTCTGTTCATCTCTTGAGATTAGTGATCATGTGTTGGGTCAATGTCATAGAGCATCACTGTGTTGGAGGATTGCTGGATTTGCCGTACCTCCAATAACTGTCACTTTTATTGTTTTGTTTATGCAGATTTGGGAGTCCCATGGCCAAGAAAGCGCGGAGTTTGCGGCCCATATCGCATGGAATTTGTGGCGGTCAAGGAATGACTTTTGCTAGTCTGCAAAATTTGTCCCACCGAACCAGCTTGTACATCTTGCCACTGCCCAGATTGCTAACTGGCGATCTCTCTCACGTCTGCGTGATTTTGTAGGTATTGGATATGGCAGCAATGCTGGTACTTCTAACCACCCTATTTGTGTTAATCTTGAAAGCTCCTGTTGGCCCCCGAAATTTTCTTGATGAATTAAGCAGGATCTAAATGAATTATGAGATTTGATAGATTAATTTTTGAAGCTAATTATTTATGTCAAGGTTAGTGGGATTTGTGTGACATAGATTAAGTGAATTGAAGTATTAATGTTATAAGAAAGAATGAAGGACACTTTGGGCATGACACTTAAGAGTATAAGGATATAAGGTTTAGTTGAAGGGAAAATGGACATTTGATGCTTAGAAAGGATATAAAAAGAAGAAGTTAGGGTTTTGCTTGAAAAAGAGAAGAAGAAGTCGTGGAAGAAGAAGAGAAAAGAAGAGGAAATGCTAGGGTTCGTAAGATCTTGAAGAATTTGAAGAATCGTGGAGCTAAACAAGTAAGTTTGAGCTTTAATCCTACTTGATTGTTAGATGAAGCATGATTAATGATAGTTAAAAGTG
>JAOSBM010000206.1:42520301-42531779 GCA_027568955.1 Erythroxylum tenue
CTTAAATTCATGAATTCTTATTTCTTAATACATGCATAATCATGAACAGTTCCTTACTTAGTCAAAAAGATTCGGGGTCTAATAAATATAGAAAGAATGTAACAACAGGAAATTCTCAATTTAGGATGTAGGTTCTTATTTATAGAATTAAACAAGATTGCAATTTATTGTCGGTAGATACTCGAGACTATCTTTCGTCTCCAGACAACGCCAGAATCTTTACGTAACTAGCCAATGTAAGCAAACTTGAATATGTTAGCTTGGGAGTTAGTTTGTGGGATAACATTCAGTTCTTAATTGATTTTTAAGTACATCTAGTTTTCATTGTCTATAACCCTATGATTTACCCATTTAAAAAATTTTGTTATGACTTTTTTCAATGGTGGTTACTAATTCATTTTCTTAAAAAAATAATGATTATGTTACTCTCAATGCTCAAGGCAGGCCCTAATTTTCCTTACTAATGCTTCCACGTGAGTTTCTATGAGTAGTTTGTGTCTTTAACCTACTTGATTTCTAATAGTAGTTATTCATCATAATATCTTCAATTAGCTATATGATGGCTTTGAAGTTTTATCATTTAACCAGGTGAATTAAAGAGTTAAGATGACAAAGATTTCAACTACTCATCTATTAAATTGCTTATTTTGTTATCTCTATATTAAATTTCGGAATTTTGTTTTTCTCTATATCAAATTTTGTAACTTGTTTTGATTTAATTTTCTTTTTGCTTCACATGTTATGGACTTATTTTATAAATAAGTTGTGCTAGTAAAATCATTAGAAAGAGCATTTTATGGGTTTAGCTTGATGAGGTGCTTGCAATTTTGATTTGTTGGACATTAATAGTAAAATTCTTTGTAATGCATATGTTGGTAAATTTTAAGTTTCAATATGGTCGGGTATTGGAAAGAAATGAAAACAATAAATACGTTGGAGGCAAAATCAATTGAAAGAAGGATATTGGTATTAATGAACTTAGTATGTTACTACTAAAAGAAGTATTTGAATATAAAGGGCATGGAGTTTTATCTATGTTATACAAATTTTCAGAAGAATCAATGAGATACCTGAAAGAGTTGAATTTACACCATGCTAAGGACATACTATCAATGCTTCAACTCATGGAAGAATTGAAGAACTACAATGTTGAAATCTATTGTAAGCATGGTTATGATAATCCTACAAGTGATGGCGAAGGAATTGATTCTAACATCAACAATGAAGAGGGGTTATTCCAAGTTCAAGTGAAACAAGATGATAAAGGTTTTGTTGTTATGGAGATGACTGAATCTGAAAATGATATAGGTGAGGATGAAATTTATGATGATGAATAATATGTTATTGCAAAAGCAAATGAGAAGAAATATGAGAAGAAGGTAAGTAGTGGGTTTGAATATGATGGTGTTGGATGAGGTTGGAAGCAGTGGACATGTAGTAATGAAGAGCGAAATTCTTCAACAATTCACAAAAAGAAGTGGAAAGTTTAAAGGTTTGGTGTAGTGAGGATAGGGACAATGATACTGAAATTCAATCACCAATATGTAGTTATGATTGTGGGTGCGAGGCCTCTGACAAAAGGGAGAAATATGTTGTTTCTAATCCAAAAATGAACTGAAGTTAGCATGAAGTTTAAAGATGAGGTTCAATATAAGGAGGATTTCTTTTCAGCTTCTGCTAAATTATTGAGACAACAATAAATCACATTCTTAATTCCATTAACAATGACTCTACACTCTGCCCATGTCAAGTATATACTAGGTTTAGATGCAATAAAAGCCACGTATATTTTACTTCTAACCTTTTTTTCTATAATATACATGATGGTCAAGTATGATTGACACATTTTCATACAACGACTGCAATATATTTTGATTGAGTTGAAGTAAAAAAAAAATTAACTCAATCTAATTATGTGTGTGTCTGTGTGTCTTCCGATTGAATTCAAGTAAAAAGATTTAGAACCCAAACCAATAAACAATATCAAGCCTTTTGGTTATGTCGAGAACTTTTTAATTATAAGGTTGTTCTTTCTATACTAAAGTTGGATATAATCTTTTATTGAATTGAACCATGTCTTGTAATCATTAAAATGTTAAATTTTATAAGTTAAGTCATATTAACAGTGTGAGGTGTTATTATTTTCTTAATTTCCAATTTTACATAATTTAGTAAGAAATGAATTTCTAAACTACATGGTTCATGTATCAAGATATCTACTAGAGAGGAATATTATTTCAATTGATATGATATCAATTCTATATATTGTACCACCCTCTTCCTTACTCTCTCCCTAACAGACTTCTATACATATAAATTGCTTCACTAATATGCTAAAGAAAATAGTCATAAGTCTTTCTAATCAACATTAATATAAGATTAGTTTTTCATTGGACTTTAATCAATAGTTGTTCTTGCCAACATCGACTTTCTTGTATATTTTTTAAATATGATGAACCATCAACATAAATATAGTTGAAATTCATCAAATCTAAGTCAAAGTTCCACCTCCATGTATTGGGATTGTAAATGTTGAATGATCTAACTATGAGAAAAATGTGATAATTTCTTTGTTTCTTTATCAAATGCCACAAGAATGAGAATATCAATGAATGACCAAACAACCAAACTCAACAATACTAAATTATTTTTCAAACACATTAACCTAGGGTTAGATGAACTCACCTCCAAAAAATGAGCCACAACGACATTCCCAGTTGCAGGAAACAGTGACACTCCCAATTGCATGAGACAGCGACACTCCAGAGACACTCCCAATCGTAGGAGATAGAGGCACTTCAAAGACACTCCCAACTGTAAGACAACAACGACCTCCATAGACACTTTAGAGATAACAACAATCCACACACAATGGAAATTATACAAGAGAGTCTTATATCGTTAAGAACAAAAGAAACAGATGTAAATGGGGATAGGTTTTTATTTTTTATTTTTTATTTAATTAATTTTTAAATGATTGAGTTGAAAAAATAGGAACACGTATCAGACACGTGGCATGTAAAAAAATATGTCGTAGTTTTTCACGTCAGCAACGTTAGTAAAAAACTTAACATCTGGCTATTGAAAGTTGATCGTATTTAGTGTCATTTTTTAAAACTTGGTTATTATTGCGAAATTGAGTAAAGTTTGATATTTTATAATTAATCTTTTTAAAAATTATTTTAAGGAGATTGTGAGTAACATGATCAAAAAATGACCAAAATATTGCTTTAAAAAATTTGTCTATGGTCCCTAACTATTGAAAATGTTAAAAAAAAAACTTGCATGAGTTGTCTGCATGATTACTGTTGCATTGATCATTTCCTCCATCTTTGAATGATAAAAAGAAAATTTATTGTAAGAACACTTGGTAATGGATTCATATGCTTCATAAGTTGTAAATTATATTATAATAACTGGTTTTACACTCAATCCTTAATAAATTTAATGTCTTTTTGAGATGGTTTAATTGGTGATTAAACTTTTAAAGGAATTTTTAATTCAACAAATTATATATAATTTCAATTTACTTAAGATTTAGAAAAGTAGTTGATCAGAAGAAATACAAATATACCATTCCCTCTAAATAATATAGTTGATATTTAATTTAAATTTTATTCAATCTAAAATTAATATGCAAAGATCAATTTTTTAATTCAAAAATTTATAAAATTTGAATATAATAAAAATACAATTCACTTAAAAATTTAAAAAATAATTATGAATTAAAAAATTGAGAATTGTAAATATTATAATTTACATTTTAAATCCAAAACCCATAAATAAAAGTAGGATTGATTGGATTTTGAGTTAGTTTTATGTTAAATTTAAAAATATTTTAAGTTTTGAATTTAGGACGTTCATCGATTTAAAGTTTAAAAACTCGAAACTTAAAATGTTAAAAGAAAAAAGTTTGAACTTCAAAAAATTATAAATTTTATTCAAATTCAGACTTAAATAAGATAATTTAAATTTAATCTAGATTCAAACTTATTTAAAAATTATCGAATTGGCTTTAAAGCTCAAATGCTAATAAACACTAATTAGTGTTAACAATTTGTTAAGCTTTGAGTATTCAGCAAGGGCTAGTACATAAATACAGCAAGAAGATATACATATATATTTGTTTTTTGGCATAGTGGGCATGGAACTGACTGCAGACTCTGGCAGACAAATCACTATATACAAAGACAAGAGAAGAAAACATGCGCGTGAGCATAAAATCCGTTTCCTGTTCTTGTCTGATGAAAGATTTGATTTCCAATTTGATTTACTCTTTCTTTTTAATTCATATATATTTCTGGGAAGACGAAGAAAACCCATTTATGTATGTATATATACACACAAAATCATCATCATCATCTTATTCACTTAATTATGGCTACAATCATGATTCTTGGTTGCCTCACCCGCATGCCCTTTCCTCTCTCCTTCTTCACTCACTATCTTCCCCAACCCCACTCTTCTTCTTCATACCTATAAATCTCTACCCAGTTCATTACATACATACATAACATACCCTTCTCTCTAGTCTAGTCTAGTTGTTGTTTTGATATATCAGCTTTCTTTGTTTCTCTGGCAATGGCTGTGTCTGGATTTGAAGGGTTTGAGAAAAGACTAGAGCTTCATTTCTTTGGTGATGACCCAGTAATGGATAGCCTCGGACTTAGGGTTCTGGACTTGAAGTCGCTTGTTCATGTGTTGGATGCTGTGCAATGCACTATTGTTTCTGCTGTCGGGAACCGGTTCTTCGATGCCTACGTGTTGTCGGAGTCGAGCTTGTTCGTGTACCCTACCAAGATCATCATCAAAACATGCGGGACCACTCAGCTCCTCAAGTCAATCCGTCCGCTTCTCAACTATTCCTCCATTCTTGGACTCAGTTTGGGCTCTTGTAGATACACCAGAGGCAGCTTTATCTTCCCCGAATCGCAGCCATTTCCACACACAAGCTTCGAGGAAGAAGTTGTCTTTATCGAGCAGAGCATCCCTTCTAATCTCTGTCACAAGAAAGCCTCCGTCATGCCCTCCAAGATGACCTCTCATTCGTGGCATGTCTTTACCGCCACCGATCAAGCTCACTTGCCACCACCTTTCGACCACCACGAGTACACCGTCGAAGTGTGCATGACGGAGCTCGACCCTGTTCTGGCCCTCAAGTTCTTCCAACCTCCAGGCGGTGGCAACAACGGCGACATAGCCGGAAAAGAGATGACCAAGCTTACCGGTATCTGTGACATCAATCCGAAGGCTATAATAAGCGATTTTGCGTTCGACCCTTGTGGATACTCCATGAATGGGATTGACAACGATCGTTACTCCACCATTCATGTCACCCCAGAAGACGGTTTCAGCTACGCCAGTTTTGAGTGTAATGGGTCCATCTTCGACGATGACGATAATGTCGCCGAGGTTCTAAGAAAGGTGGTCAAGGTTTTCCGACCGGGAACCGTCTCCGTCTCAGCAACATGCGCTAGCAATGAATTATGTGCACGTGTAGCACGTGCCCTCGAGCCTCTGGGATTAAAATGCCGAAGTTTCTCCGTCGGCGAGTTTCCGGCAGCCGGAAAGGTTGTATACCAAACTTTCACCATCCGCCGGAAGTAAGTTCGGAGAAGAAAAACAGAACACAATGGTGGTAGATAAATTGGGTCGGGGAAATTACTTAAGAGTTAAATTAGGGGTTTAGAGTCTTTTAGTTGAAAATAGTTTTAGGTGGTGATGACGTGGAAATATGTGATTGGTTCAAGAAGTGATGAATATGAGGTTGACTTGTGTAGAAAAATTAAAAAAAAAAGAAGTGGAGGGGAGAGGATGAGGGTTAGGGGATGACGTGGAAGCATAAGAAAGAGGGAGTCCATCAATGATAATGCACCCCACTTAGGCCTGTCACGCCTAAGATTTTTGAGGTGATATAGTGGGGAAGAGAGTAAAAAAAAAGAAACTCATGGTTTTTAAGGTTTATATTGAATTTAATTTTATCTTTTTTTTCCCAAAATTTGATTTAATCACTAATCATCCATCGTGTTATTATTGATTACTTGACTTAATTTGATTCGCATTCAACCCGTAATCGTAACGACTCAATTATAAGAGCAGAGTTGTACCAATTGAACTATATTTTTCCGAATCAAGTTCGGGAAGTTTGTAATTTCACGAAAATGTCTTAAATATTTTAATTTTAAAATTAAAAGAGAGATTTAAGTTATTAAAATAAAATTTTAAACCAATATTGTAATTTTAAATTTAATTTATTAATTTTGAAGGTAATTTATGAAGGTTATGGCGTAGAAATCACCGCAACACCACATGAAGTAATCTAACAGCTCCTTATCCCCTGTTAATATAATCAATCACCAGAAGCTTAACACGTGACCATAGTTTAAGACTCCATTTTCGGCACCTTTTATCACTACTAATCACTTGTCTCCTCCATGAATCATTTACCTTATTATAACAATAAGTAACCATACATACTTTTTACACGACAATACCTCATCATGGTTGAATTTAATCTATTTTCAAATTAATTTTAAATTAATTTAATAAATTATTTAAAAATTAAGAATAAAAATGTAACCTCCATTTTAATTTTATATAGTAATTCCAAAATGTGGGCTGAACTATCTTGAAGTGGGCTTTTAGTATTGATCCATTTTTTAAAAGGGCCTTGTGAGTTATCCTCTCCTCCATAAAAACAAATGATATTGAATACTACCTTTCATCTTTGTCTCCTTTGTTAAGAGTTTGTGGAGCCTCAAGAATAAGGGATAAGATCTTCTATACTCATAACTCTGTACTAATTTTGTTCTATACGATCCCATCTACATAAATATGTAGGATCCAGAGAAATGTGTGGATATGAAATAAGGTTGACACAGAGTTATGGGTATAAAGAATTTGATCCCCAAAAACACATAGCTTAATAAGAAGAATACTATCGAAAATTTAACTACAACAATTCGGTGAAATCCTTGTTCATAAGAGCATTTGAGAAAATCGAATAATATGTAGTCTTATTCGTAAATAGGGAAAAGACTGCTTAAGATCAACTTACATTAAAAAAAATAATCATATATATAAGGAGTAAGGTACAATGTAAAAACTTAAATTGAAAAGTAGGCAATTATCAGTTGGTGATTAGGTAGGCTGTAGTGCCAAGTGGCAACATTGGTAATCTTACAAGTGGCTTGTTGTTATTAAAGTGTTAATGGTCATCAATTAGGGAACAAATCACATGTTCATATTACTTTGCTCCTATCCTGTTGTGTGAGTATCCATCTAATTCAATAAATAGGATTCTTATAAATTGAATGGATGGATGCTCATAAAATAAGATAGGAACATAAGTAGTAAGTGTTGGAGATGGGTCCCTCTCACATGAAGGGACTCCATCATTCCAATTTGGTGGGCATGGTAGGTGTCGAAAACGACGCCTATCACAGTTGACGCCTATCAACATTGAAGAGAAGTAAATGCCAGCTATCCCACGTCTCTTGCCTATAAATAGGCAGGAGATGAAGAACAAAAACACACAACAGAAAATAGAGAAGAAAACCAGAGTATTGTTTTCCTCTGAAGTTAGGAAATATATTCCTAAAGGGTTGGTGAGTGACAAAATAGTGAGGTTAGTATTTTTAGGTTGGAAAACACCTTGTAAACTATTATTTTGGTTTTATCTCTGTATACCTACTATTTGTAATAGTGGAAGAATTATTCTGAGTTTTGTCTTTGGACGTAGCCCAAAGTTAAGGGTGAACTACGTTAAAAATCCTGTGTCCATTTTGCTCATTTCATTTTTTCTTTTCACAAAATACACCCGTTGCGCCTAATAAGTGGTATCAGAGCCTATTTTCATTGGAGGTATTTTTTGAAAAGAAGTACATCACGGGGAGAGAAAATTTCAACGAATTTTTTGGCATGATCCGTTCGAAAAGTTGACGTAAAATGAAAAAAGTGATGAATAGTACTTTTACGTTGTTTTAATTAATTTGCAAGGTGACGGCCTGTAGCAATAGTAACTGGGTCCCGTGGTACTATTTGCGGTACTATTCATAAGTTACTATTTACGGGATCTCGCAATACTATTCCAGTGGAACCGACGATACTATTTCGATGAGTACTATTCACAAGTTATTATTTATCGGGTCCCGCAGTTCCTATTCCAGTAGGGCCCGACGACACTATTCCGAACCCGTGGTGAAAATTTAGAAGATATCTTTTTCTGCCAAATTTTGACGTCCTGGTTTTATTTTTGAGGTCGGTTTTCTCAAATTTGACTTAATTTGGCAAATAGAGGTGAAAATGATCAATCTAAACGGTATGAACTACCGTATATGGCGAACCAAGATGAAGGATCTCTTGATGATTACAAAGATGCATTTGTCGGTATTTTCGACAACTAAACCGGAGGAGATGTCCAACGAATAATGGAAGTTTGAACATGAACGAGCGTGTGGTTATATTTGACAGTTTGTCGATGATAATGTGTATAATCACATTTGTAACGAGACTCATGCAAGAACATTGTGGAATAAGCTAGAGCAGCTGTATGCTTCAAAGACCGACAACAACAAATTGTTTTATCTGACAAAATTGATGCAGGTAAAATACCATGAGGGTACTTCTGTAGCTAATCATTTAAACAATATGGAAGGGATGGTTGAGTAGTTATCAAAGATGGGCATAAAGTTTGACGACGAGGTGATAGCTTCATTACTAGAGTCTTGGGAGATTTTGAAGGTGTCTTTGACAAATACTACACCAAATGACGTATTAAATATAGAGTATGTGAAAAGCAGTATACTAAATGAAGAGATGAGACGTAAATCACAATATGCAGTCTCTTCATCACATTCAGATGTTCTGCTTACAAAAAATAGAGGAAGGAGTCAATCCAGAGGTACAAAGTTCAGAGACAAGAGCAGAGGAAAGTCAAATAGATATGTAAATGTGAAATGTCATTACTGCAAAAAGAAGGGTCACATCATGAAATTTCGCCAAAAGTTGAAGAAGGAAAAAGGCAAAGATGTGAAGAAAGAAGAAAGCAGTGATGATGAACAAGGTAACATTGTTGATGTATTCAACCTTGTTATTGATACAGAGATAGTCAGCCTGGTGTCGAGAGAAATAAGTTGGATAGTTGACAGTGGAGCTACTATTCATGTTACATCTTACAGGCAATTTTTCTCATCCTACATACCAGGGAATCATGGTGTTGTTAAGATGAAAAACGGAAATATGTCAAATGCTGTTGGCAAAGGAGATGTTTCTTTAGAGACAGCAAATGGTTCAAGACTGTTGCTGAAAGATGTTAGGTACATTCCTGATATGCGTCTGAACTTGATTTCTGTAAACAGGCTAGATGATGAAGGTTTCCGAAATATTTTTGGAAACGAAAAATGGAAGCTTACTAAGGGCTCGTTAGTAGTGGTCAGAGGTCAGAAGCACCCAAGACTGTATATGATGCAGGCAAAGCTCTCCAGTGATGTTGTCAATACAGTGGAGAATGATAATACAGTTGATTTGTGGCATAAAAGACTAGGCCACATTGGTGAGAAAGGGATGACTCAGCTTGTAAAAAGGAATATGCTATCTGGTCTAAATCAGATACACCAGAAGAAATGTGCAGATTGTCTAGCAGGGAAACAAAATAAGAGTTCTCCTCCATCCAGAATGAAGAATGTTCTCGATCTGATTCACTCAGATTTGTGCGGACCATTGCCAAAGTCACTAGGTAATGCACAGTACTTTATGACTTTTATTAATGACCATTTCAGGAAAACGTGGGCTTATACTCTGAAGACCAAAGATCAAGTGCTAGATGTGTTCAAATAATTTCACGCCTCAGTTGAGAGACAAATTGGGAAGAAGCTAAAGTGCATCCAGACAGATAATGGCGGAGAGTACATCAAATTATTTGATGCTTACTGTAAGGAGCATGGTATTCGACATCAAATGACGCCACCAAAAACACCACAATTGAATGTCGTAGCTGAGAGGATGAACAAGACTTTGATGGAAAGAGTCAGATGTCTACTTTCACATTCAAAGTTGCCTAAGACATTTTAGGGTGAAGCTTTACTTGCAGCTGTGTATGCATTAAATCGTTCACCATGTGTTCCTCTCCAGTATGAAGTTCCAGAAAAGGTGTGGTCAGGAAAGGATGTTTCCTATAATCATTTGCGGGTCTTTGGTTGCAAGGCCTTTGTCCATATTCCTAAAGATGAAAGGACAAAGCTTGATGTCAAGACACGACAGTGTGTATTCATTAGCTATGGTCAAGATCAATTTGGCTATAGGTTTTTTGATCCGGTGCAGAAAAGACTTATTAGGAGTTGTGATGTTATATTTGTTGAAGATCAAACTATTGAAGATATCAACAAGGTGGAAAAGGAAATTCCAAGCTCTAATGATGACTCAACAAGCTTCCGATTGAGTCTTCCAACAGTAGTGCCTAGACAAGTTGGAGATGAAGTGCAGAATAATCAGCTAGAAAGCTGATAATGCAGATGCTCCCAATGAAGTTGAACTAGAGGATGATGATGGTGTTCACATTCAACCACCAGCAGGGACGGAGCCAGAAATTTAAAATAGGGGGGTCCAAAAATAATTTTTTTTTAATTTTGGGGGGCCCAGTACACTACTGACCCTTAAATAACTCTATTATATATATATATATTAAAAATAATTTTTTTAAAAAACTTGGGGGGCCCAGTGACCCCCCAAGTCAACAAGTACCTCCGTCCCTGACCACCAGCACCTGAAGATTCTCCAGTCCCAGTACGTAGATCTAGTAGAAGTAGACAACCATCTACTAGATATCCAGTTGATCAGTATGTAATGCTAACTAACGAGGGAGAACCAAAAAGCTTTGATGAAGCCATGAATGATGAACACAAGAAGAAATGGAAAGAAGTCATGTAAGACGAAATGAATCCTTGCATGAGAATAAAACATTCGAGCTGGTGAAGTTGCCAGAAGGCAAAAGAGCACTGAAGAATAAATGGGTGTTCAGAATCAAGCATGAAGAACACAATGACCATCCTCAATTCAAAGCAAGATTAGTTGTAACATTTCGTTACCCATATTAAGGCTAAAATAGTAAATGTGAGAGATTATTGAGAAATTAGGAAACACATTTCATGCTCATGCATTACATGATATGTACATCCACATGAACTTCTGGGCTCTGATACCACATAAATGTAACACCCCACTCCCGCAGGACCCGAACCCGACATCTTGAGTGATATCTGAGTCCGTGTCCCGCGAGGGTGGCATGCTCGAGCATTCACTCGATTAGAAACTCAGTACAAAATTATTTTTTTTGACAAAGCAATGTACACATACGCGGAAATCAATTTTAAAATTGTCCACTCTTTATTTCATAAATATTCGTATTTACAACATTTCAACCATTACATAAATTATCAAAATTTCACTTTCCACTTGGGCCCATTTCTGAGTCAAAACACT
>JAOSBM010000206.1:42536800-42549990 GCA_027568955.1 Erythroxylum tenue
GACCCGGATATACAGATGTGGGGAGATGAGGAGAGTCAGGGTGGGGACCCTCCGAGGTTGTGGGTGCAAAATGCAATGTATCCAGGGACTGCATTTACTAGGAGTGTTGGGGATAGTACAGCCGAAAGAATTGGAGTTGTTGCTGCTCCAGAGGTGTCCATTGTTCAACTCACGCCTAATCACTTGTTCTTTGTTGTTGCAAGTGATGGAGTTTTTGAGTTCCTCTCAAGTCAAGTTGTTGTTGATATGGTATGCCATTGTGACCTTGACATTTCACATATGTTGGCATGTTGCTTATCATCACTTGTTCATTCTAAAAAATATGTTGATAGAACAATATCATCCATCCTTCCTGATATTAAAAGAGTATATATGGAAATCAGTATGTGCATGTATATGGTTCTAAAAGTTATGAATTATTGACTTCATTTCTGCATATTTTACTGGGCTCTTACAATTTATGTTTCACCGGGTTAATTTACGAAGATAATCTTGTAAGGATACCCTGCCTTATTAAATAGTTTTCGGATAGATTCTCTGTTATCCTGTGATTTTCTATTTGGCAGATATGCTTTCATATTATCAAATGATCTTTGGAAGTGAAATGCTGGTGGCAATCTTGATAAGCTAACCTAATTTATCTTGTTAAATCTATCTGGTTACCAAAAGAGGGTACATCTCCTTTTTAATGCAACGATTATTTTATAACATAGGAATTCATCACTTAGAGATGTGAGAGTCATCATTAATGAGCTTCCAGAGCAAACAGGTCATGGACGTGGTATTGCACTTTGTACATATTCCTTGCCACTTTCCGCCAATTGTACCAATGTCCTTTGAATTGGTAATTAAGCTTTGGAATATACTTATTTGAATTTAAAAATTGATAGGTAAAGGAGAATAATATAAGAGTGGATGGAAGTTCCATTGAGAAATGAGATTAAGAGTCAATGGATCTGTCAGATTTTGAGAATGAAAATTTTCTTGATTTTATTGAAATTCTTGCAGAGTAAGCATATCTCATCTTTTGCATCTTTGTCAACTCTGATTTTTCTTTTTCCTAGTAACAAATTTACTGAATTTTTCGCAAAACAGGTGGCAAGATATAAAGATCCTCGTGATGCATCTGCTGCTATTGCTGGAGAATCGTACAAACTGTGGCTAGAACATGAAAATCGGACTGATGATATTACGATGATTATTGTCCACATTAAAGACTTATGTGATGTAAGTAGGATTTAGATCTTCCAATGGCTACTGTTGTTGTGTTACTCTGGCTTTCTAATGCTTTGTTGTCTTATTCTTCATTAGCTTGTTCATTGGTAGTGTTGTTACCTGTGAGAATTTGAGTTTAGTTGAGAAGCTAGATTTCTCATAATTGTATGATTTTGATTAATGCAGTCAGGTCCCGGTGCTGCTGACAGGGTTACTGCTGGCAATAGTAATCCAGCAACTTCCAGAACAGAAAAAGGAACTTCTGACATGTCCTCTGCATCTGGATCAGAAATGTTTAGATCAATTAGAAGTGAGTTATCAGAAACACCAGTTTCAGTGATTCGAAGCCCGGCCATTGTGGTTCCATCTCCTCATCAGACGCCCTTGGAATTGGTTAGCCTGCATTCACTTAATTGACTTAGCTTTGCTTTTTCCTTTTCATTTACTTCTTTAGTCCAATCAAATTGGTTAACTGGAAGCTGCCTCAACTCCTCTTCTGCTTCTGCTGTTTGCATTTAAGCTTTTTTTATTCTTTTGCAAGTCTTGATTATAATCACTCAACCATCTTCCTTGTGTCAGGATGGGGGTTAATGCCCTTCTACTTTATCTGGAGGCAACAATTACAAGATTTATTTGCGCAAGGATGTCTATTCTCCATTGCTAACTTGTAAACACTAACTACACGATGGCTTCAAGAGAGCATAATACCCCTTTCTGCTGTAAACCTTGGCCCAGCTAATCTGAATGTAAAGGACTTTGAATTGAAATTAGAATGATTTCTGGATGTTGCAAAGGATGGTCCTGGTTTTTGTGAAAACATCTCTTCATTTTTTATGCTATTGTGAAAGCAGAAACTTCGTGAGGTATGCAGCTTTGCTCTCGACTTTACAATCTCAAATATTAGATCTGAGAAGATTAGACTAAGTGTTTTCAGATTTAGTAATTGGTTTTCTTTGATCTACATATCTGATGAGTCTGGTAGTCTGGTAGTCTGGTTTTCTAATCCTTAATGTTTAAGCGTAGGATATGACTCTCCATGCTCATGTTCTTTTCTCAAAAAAATGAAGAATGCCCACATTGCTAATGATCCTCATGTCCTGGCCTTTTGGAGCCTGAGGAATAGATGGTATTATCTTTGTTCATTACATTTCCTCTTTGTATAATGGATATTATCTCATGAAGGAGGTAGTTCCTGCTTTGAAGTGTTTCTGGGAAGTGTTGAACAGTTTTACTGTTTCCAAGTTAGGATTGGAGAAGCTGACAGGAATTGTGTTTGCCATTGATACATCCATTTTCCTGGATCTTAGGCAACTTTATTTGGTAACTTGGCTTGATTCAGCTACATCTTATAGCTACATGGTGGAGGAGTTAGATGTAGAGTTGAAAGAAAGATTTAAAAAAAGGATAAAATGTGATTGGAAGACCTCATATCTTAAAATTATAATTGGTCCTTCGTACTAAATTTCATTTTGAATCATCACAATCTTACTTGAATTCTAGGTATTGGTAAGTTTTAAAGATAAAGACTTCAACTTTTCTTAACATGTATAATAATGGAAATTGACACTCATTCAAAATAGTATTTACGTATGTACTGGAGAACTCAAATAATACATTTTCAGTAGAATCTACCATAAAATAAACATCAGACCGAACTAGATGTTTTCTTTACTCCTTCAAAGCTTTGATCTCATCGACATGTATCAATTTTATACATGGTCTAGTGTACAAAGATTGGCAAGCAGTATCAGGACATCAGTAATTTATACATTGCTTACTAATAAAACCGGTACATAACCCTTGAAGGCCTAACATAAACATAGAGGGTACAAAATTATTCCTGCTTGTTAGAAATAAATAGAAAGCTTTTGCTGTATCGAGTTTTGCAATATATTACACTGCTCCAAAAGCTTGCTTAAGTTGTCAGCTTCTGTGGTTGCCTTCCCAGAAACAGTGATTTCAGTACAAGGTGTGTTCAATGCCTCAGTTAAGCAATCAAATTTACCTGCCACAGCATAACAAGTTGGTGCAGAAGTCCATTTATCCTCCTCCATGCCATTTGCATTAGCGTAAACCTCAACATCGTCATTTGAGACAGTGCTCAGTACAGGTTGAAAAGCTTCTAAATCAAATTGAATCTTTTCTCTTACACGAGGGATGGTAACACTTGCATTGATTACCTCATCCAAAGATGGTTGACCTAAATATGATGTAGATGAACATCCTTCAAGCACTGAACTGTCAAGAATTGGCGAATTTGGCTCGACATGATACGTCTTTAAAACATAGGCTGTAGAAAAGGGTCCACTGGGTAGGTTTGACAAACGCCAATTGAAAATCCGCCTAAAAATCAAAGCCCACTTTGGCACTATATAGTAGGTAGTGTCACGGAGCTCAAGTCGAACACTTCTTTGGAGCATTAGATGTGCCTCAGTTTTTGCAAGTGGAAGTCCCATTATGCCGCTTGACTGAGTCAGATACGTGACCAAGCAGTCCTCTAGTACTAATACTTGTGCTTCAATTTCATTGTCCAGAATGGCCCTTTTATTTAGCCATGACGTAGTATCAGCAAAAGTAGGGAGTTTACAGTTGTTCAATGCACATAAAAGTGGTTCAATGCTTGCAGATGAGCTCCATCCTATGTGTGGTAAGCACCGGTTCAACTCCATAGGGTCTTGATAAAGATCATCTAACAAAGCGATTTCAGGACAAGGCCAACCAGTTGAATATGAATTGCTAGCAGCAGAGATTTCGTCCATGGACCAATTTAGGGCTTCATTGAAGGCTGCAACACAATGGTCTGGGCCAACTTCATAGACACTCGCCTTTTCAAGGACATCCAGGGAAGGATTCAAGTGACTAAGAATCAGTTCACGGATCCTTATGCACTGCAGATCAGGTTGAAGGGGTGACTCACTCACCAACCACTGTAGCCCTTCCCTTAATTTCTTGTCACTGAAGAATCTATCAGAGGATTCGATTTGACTGTCTTCAAGAAGAAAAACAATAGAAAAGCTACTTACCCGTGATTGGTCAATGTAATGGAGGCCCAATTCTCTCACTATAATGGAGGAAGAATCAGAAATCTCCTTATAATATGAACCACTCAAGACCAAAAGGGGTAAGGCAGAACCAGAAGGAATGGACATGATGAGGTTATAAAGCTGATTTCTCTGAAGATCCCATGAAGTGGTTTCAGACACCAGGAACACAATTGCACTTGCTCCAGAGGCTGATTCATTGAGATTATCATATTTGACATCCTTAACCACTGACAAGCAGCAGTTAAGGTGATCATCAGATTGGCGAAGAACCTTTTTCCTCCATATTGATAGGCCAGGAGAGGATATTAGTAGATCATTATTGTTATCACAATCATCTTCTCTGGTTGGTATCAGCTTTGAAGACAACCATGTGCCTGCAGCCCCATGCAAAGCCCCATTCGTCTGCCCCACTTCCTCTCCTTTTAGGGAATTGATTTGAGTAAAAAGAATAAGTTTCCAGCATAGACATCTAGCATCAGGGTTTCTTCTGCCAAGTATATCCACAACCGCATCTGAGACATTTAGCCTTGACCATGACCTTTCATGCTTCTCATATCTTTCCCTCATTGCAGAATCAATATCAAACTTGCTGGGGGTCCTTAAATGCTGAAGTGAAACAGAAAAGGGATCAAAAGTTAGTCTTTGCTAGGGGCTAAAATGAATTAGTAGAAATAATTGACGGATAATCTTTACCAAGGAATGACTAAATGAAAACAGTCATACAAAAGGCGACTTGGAATGCAAACTGATTTGTTCAATTGAAAAGCTTACATCTGTGGTCTGTTGGATTGGTGGACCTAGGGATAATGTGCTCCGTGCAGCACTGGCAGCTATCTGCCTTTGCTCCCGTAATTGCCTTCTTTTTGAAGAATGCCGCCTCCATAACCTAATAGAAAAGTTGTGAGTAAAGAATAGATAACAACCTGCAGCTAAATAACCTGAAAAGTCAACAAACCTTATGATCAACTTGAGTTTTGCCCGAGCAACTTCTTCATTTTGAAGATATTCCATCTCCTCTCTTAAATTTTCTTGACGAATATTAGAAGTACTATCATTTTTCGATTTAATAGTAATATGTGAGTTCAAGTTCTCCATAAGGTGCCCACTAGGGATTCTCCCTAGCAAAGCTGATCTATCATCTTTCAAGTTGATAGTAATCTGAGAGTTCAAGTTCTCCATAAGGTGCCCACTTGGGATTCTCCCCAGCAAAGCTGATCTAGAAACTAGTGGCATACTTGGTTTCTCTTGCAAACTTGATGTAGACACATGTGGCATAGTTGGTCTCTCTTGCAAACCTGGTGTAAATACTTGTGTCTCACTTTCTGTAGCAGAAAGCATCTTTCTCTTGGTAGGGATTTTTGATGGAATGTCATGGGTTTGTTGATCCAAATCTCTATGTGCAACTGGCTGGGATTTGGAGGAACTGTGAACTGAAGAGAAGTGCCAAGGAGAACTGTTCATATTTTGGTGTTCTTCTTGTCTCTGTTGGTCATGTATGGATCTTTGAAATATTGGTTGCACGCTTGCATTTGGAGTTGAAACAGCTTCAAAGTCAGGCATTTCTTGATCAATTTCATGTACAGGGCTCTTTCCATTCACGGCAGAAGAAGGGACAATTTTTCCCTCAGGCCTGTGGATTTTAGGCAGCTGAATCTCTTTGGTTGATCTGGCCGGTAAAGGTACGACCTGAGGTGTTGGGAAGACATCCTCAACTATCCTTTTAGATCTTTTCAGCTGAACAAGTTTTGAACAATTTGTAGGGTAATCCTTCTCAGTGTTGACAATCTGGCCCTCCTTAACCATATATGGCTCTTCAAATTCCTTGATTAAAAAGCCATGGTAGTCTAAGAGGCTTTCTATGTCTTCTCCCTGATTTGTGTTTGCAAACAAATGTAAGAAAGTGTTGGAAAATTATTCTCCCAAGTAACTAAACATTTTCCATAAAAACACAGACAACTATACCTCCATTGCAATCCATTTCGAAAGATGGGCAACAGGGAGACCTTGATTATTTTGCAGACCAGCATGCAAAGAAGAAAGAGCCTGTGTGCGTAACTGATGAAAAGAACATCACAGATTAGGCAACATCACCGTTGAATCTTGTTCAAGTAGCATTATAAATCAAACCAACAACGAAAGTTGGACATACCTTTGCAAAGTGGGCATGCATTAAGCATGCTTGTAGATAACTTGCCTTCCTTGCAAGCCGGAAGAAGGCTATAAAATTACCTGTTCTGCAAGCCCTGGTAGAGCCAGCCATTTCACTTGTCAGGCCAAGTTTAAAAATTCAAGTGATAATACATTACATTGAAGTGTCTACCTTGCTACATCACGGGCAAACAGAATCTCTGGTGTTTGTCTTATCTCTGGTGTCATCTTAGCAAGATCAAGTGAGAGCTCTGCAGGTTCAACCTAGCAGAAATTGCTAATTTACATTGACGGAATGGAGTGAAAGAAATATAAAATAAGCTACATGCAGATTGCTCACTTTATATCCAGGATGCTTGTCTAGTTTGAGAAGTGCATAGTATCCTCGAAATTCTTTTTCTGTTTGCACATTAATTCCTTTCTTCCTGTGGTCATCATACATCTGAAACAGTTCAACTGAAGTTTTATTCATTTGTTCAATGTTCAGGTGAGCATCAAATCCTTCTGAAAACCCCTCTCCTTTTGTGTATTCACAAAGCTCGTGCATGGCCATGATATGAAGCCTAATCTGGCATCCACAGGAACCAATACCACCATTAGTCTTAAATGCAATACGCTAAACTTTAGACAACATATCAAACTAATTCATAGCATCCAACACACACGTCTAACTTATGCACATATAATGATGGACCTAAAAAGGCTATCAATAGTTTAAAGTAACAAGTATGAGTTCCAAGTTGTCAGGAAACTAAGTTGAGCTATTGCTGGTTGCAAAAAGCAATGCACAAGAGATCCAAATGTATACTCTCAAAAAGACAACACTCAAACAGATCTGATAAGCACTGAGGAAGGTTTACTAGTCTGGACATGCTAATGATGACTGTCAAGCACAACAGAACAACAATCCTTGGGCAAGGAGTCATCACCACTGTAAAGGAGATGATATCTCACTAAGGTAAAATTTCATTAATGGGACACAATGCACATGCAACTAGAAATATGAAGAAGCCTCCTACCGATCTCCAACCAAGCACAATACTTCAATAACTAAATGACGTTATACGACCAAAGCAACATATATGATTAATGCTTGAAAGAAACAATGCAATAAATACAAACCATTTGCTCCAACATAGTTATTGCCTCCAGGTTGAAAATGTGCTGCATCCTCAAGTCCATTCTGATTGCTCTCATCCTATCCCATAAGAAGTTGTACAGGGAAAGAAACTTGTCATCATAAGGTCGATCTAGCAAATTGAGCAGATAATCAATACTCTTCTGTAGGATTGGCATCGGACGTATAAGGTTTGCTTCTCTCTCTGCTGTCCTATTATACTGAGATGCATAGGAAAGAGAGAATTTTATTATGCCTTTTAATGAATTCCAATAAAACAGACAACAATCATCTCATAAGTTGGAATGATTAGGCCACCTAAAACAGTACCTTCTTAACAGCAAGAGATTTATCAGTTTGATTTCTATCTCCATCAACACGTTCAAAATGATCAAGATCACCTTTTCTTTCTCTTTCCAGCCTCTCTGACTCTGAAAGATGAAGGAAAACTCTTATCAAATAAAGAATTTCAATCTTTTCTACATTTCTTGGCAAAGCAGTGACATCATTTCAATAGAAATTATAACAGACTGAACAAATCTGAAGGATAAGGTATGCCTCCAATTCTTTCATACTCAGGGAAATAGTCACCAAGAAATGACTTCTAACATCTATCTACACTCACTTGAAGTCAAGTTACAACAAAATGACTTATATTAAGCAGTATAGAGAAATACCAGGACACATGTCCGGACACAACCCAATGATAATATTAGGTGTTTCCTGGACATCAGCATCAGACAAATTAAAGTCACTCATGGAAACCCCTGCCGGTTCTGCGGGGCAATACTCATTGTAATTTTGAATTTTCACCATAGACTGCTCTAGCCTGCTTGTAGAAGCTATGGGGTCTTCTATATCTGCACCAATTTCAAAATCTTCACTAAGCTCTTTCTTGAAGCGTGCCAACCTCTTTGCCTTGGCTTCTGTATCTCTGCAATGGGTTAATCAAATTAGTGACAAATACACAATACATGTTAGTTCTAGAAATCAACAACGTGCACTAAAATGGTTTACCGATCACTGCCATCTTGAATGGAGTTAGAAGCCCTCTGAAAACCTTTATCAGTGATAGATGGTGGAGATCTTGTTCTTTTTGGAACAGTTAGGCCAGTAGTCCTGGTAGAAACAGCTTCAGAAGTATTGTCTTTTGCAGAGGTTGCACGCCTCTGAGGAATTTGAGAATGATAGGCACTGCCAGGAGCATTGGAGGCAACGTAAGACCTAGTAGAAGATGTTGAGGGCCTGGAAAATAAAAGTAGAGACAGTTCATTTATTCATAAAGAAGTGAAAATATACTCACGGTAAGTTACTGCGACAGCTACTTCGTGTTTGAACATGAAAAAGATAGTTAGAGCGAAGATGAGTTTTTTTATTAAAAGAATATGCTAATATGTCTTCCAATTACCTTATATATTTTTGGGAAGATTGAGCATCCTCCAAAAAAGTTTCATTGACAGGTGGAATAGGTGGTGACCTAGTCCACTTTTGGGCATGAGCATCTCCAAATTCATTCCTATAACCTTTTCCAGAATGAAAAGACTCTCCAGGTTCACGACCTGGCGAATTGGGGGAAGTTCCCAGCATCTTTGGTCGATTTTCCAGGGCACTTGAAAGAGCAGGCCTGTGTGAAAACAAGAAGATTACCACAAGAAGATCATTGGAGAAGTGATTGCAGGAATGAAAATGATGATACAAAGGCAGCTTTCTCAAAATTAGATGCAAAATGAACTACAGAATATATAAACATTTTGGATATTGGTGATCAATTAATCACACAGATCAAACAACTTAGCAGTTAATAAAGACAAAAAGTACATTTACCCTCTCACAAACCCGTATGCATTCATAAGTACGACAATAGGGACTGAATGAAAGAGTTGAACTTCAAACCCACCATTCCTCTTCATCAAGAACAGTCTGCCCACGCTCAACCATATTACGGTCCTCAGAAATAAAAGAAGGTGGTCTCGGTTTTGAAAAAACGGAGTGCTTTCCATATTCGACAAGAAATGACGATGGGCTGCAATATTAAGCAACAAACAGAAACCACAAGTAAGAAAGAACAAATCAATAGTTACCTATTCAAACAATAAATCTTCGTCTCAATCCATGACTCAGCCATCCTAAAGTGCTAACGGTAACTTAGTATGAATGTGACAAATATAAAGACATGGCGCAAAGGTATAACGACCATTTAGATACTGGATGTATAAGAAGAAAACAGAAAACAGTATTTTACCTTTGAACATAAGTTTGACCTGAATTACTTGACGTCTGTCCATTTAAAGAAATCAAAGGAGTTGATCTCGCTCTTTTCTGGTCCTGGACTCTACCAATTTTAGCTGTTACACTAGTTCCAGAATTGCGAGAAGCAACAAATGAAGCTTTGATAGAAGGTCTTGGATTTGCTTGCACATCATCTTTAAAGGGTCTCTTTGCATCATCCCAGTTTGAAGGAGATCCAACAGATCTGCACATAAGGAATAAGCTATAAAGATGGTCTACCATGATACAATAAGACAATTTTCATTCAAAACTTAAGCTAGGCAGACCTACGATAGTGAAATGTGGTAAAATGTAAGGCATGCTTTCGTTGTAGGCTGAAAAAAAAAATTTAAGAATAGGAAGAGTAGAGGAGTTAACCTATGGGATCCAACAGATTGGTAATAACTTGTTGCAGCAGGAAAGCTTCTTTCAAAACACAAAGGAGCTGGCTCCACTTTTTCTTGAGCTTCAAGGTTCCTTTCATCCAAAGAGGAACACTAGTTCTTTTAGAATGGGAGGGGGAGGTAACCAGCATTGCTTCGAAAACATTTTAACAGAGCTTCGAATTGCATCATGAGTATTATACCAAAAAAAATAAGGACTAAAGCTTTAAAAACTTCAGGTATCTTCTTACCTTGGAGTTTGATAAGCTTGCTTGGGAACAGTAGGAAGACCAGAAGTTTGATGAGGTAAAAATGGCGACCTCACCCTCTGGGTAGCTGCAGATCCCCTAGAAGTCAAAACCAATTGCATAACTTCTACAGAAATATCATTAAATACGTGCATTTTCCAATTCATATACAGATAAGATAATACAAAGTCAAAATTTAGGAAATCAAAGATGTCATTCTTTGAGGGAAAGAAAACAAAACCAAAACCCCAACCTTAAACGCCCCCACGCCCCCACCCCCTCCCCCGCTCCCAAAAAAAAATAGAGAAAAAAAAGTTTCAATCTTTAAGTGAATGAATGAAGCAATCTATTAAGCATGCTCGGAAAGAAAATAAAATCACGCCAAAAAAAAAGTACACAATTAGCATTACATTTACATTAAATTGAAAGATTTTTTTTAAAAAAAGGGGCGGAATACCTGGGAGATTGGTGAGGGGCAGGATGGGGAAAAGGCGGAGGACCTGATGGAGTAGATGCAGACGGCGGAGGAACACTTCCGAAAGTGAAGGACGTTGGAGCCGTCGGCCCAGCGGCCTTCCCAAACCCTTGCATTTGCTCTTCTTCTTTGCTTAACTCATACAAGTAGATATATCTATAGAGAGAAGTGAATATATATACACAGCGTGATGTATCTTAGATGCAGACTCAGTAGTCTTAACTGGCCGGAGACTGAGTGGAGCTCCGTGTGGATTTCGAATTCCGGGGAAGAACATACGTAATCTATATTTCAAAATGTTATTTGTATTTGAATGTGATTATTTTAGTAAACTTGAGGGATTGGGCCTAGTCCCGTTAAGCCCAATCCAATAAACAACTTTACAATAGCATAGAATGTAGACATAATAGGCCGGTCAAAGCTTATCTCTGATCAGGGGTAGCTCATGTGGTATATTTTAAGGCTATGACTGGTTGGACGTAAGGTTTTTAATGGAATGAAATGTAATGTAATGATTTATAATTGGATGTAATATAAATAGATGTAATATTAGAAAATTGTTGTTTGTGAAAAATAGAAGGATTTATAATGTAATGCAGTGAAATGTTGTTTAGAATAAGGGTTTATAATGTAATATAGTGAAATGTTGTTCATCATTTTACTTTTCATCGTAAACTCTCAAATCGGAGGTAACTTATTTTTATTGTTTATGATGGAATAAGATGTAGTGCGAAACTCTCCCCTTTCGTCCTATTCTATTCCATTTCATTATAAACCCTCCTCCCAAACAACGGAATAATATTTCATTTCATTTAATTCCATTTCATTGATAACCACCCAATTAAATATAGTCTAACTTAATACTAAATATTATTTTGGATAATTTTTAAATTTATAAAATAATTTTAAAATTCAAAAAATCTCTCAATATATTATGTTATACAATTTTTTATTTCACTAAACTTATTTCTTATGAAAACGTAATAATATAAATTTGACATAATAAATGCTTGATATTTTTAATATTAGTTTTATGTATTTCTTATAAACTAAAATAATTTTAATTTTAATTTTGTCTTTGCATATTTAAAAAGTTATTATAATATTTTTCACATGTATATATTAAAAAGTATATATATTGTCAATATAAAATATATAAATTTTAAAAAGTGTTAAATATGATTGTATTAAACTAATATATTATATATTATATAATCACTTTATATAAGTGCAATGGCGTAAATTTTTATTTAATACATTTTTGTTGTATTTTTATAACAATCACTTATACATTAAAAAAAGCATATGATAAAAATTTATACATTTTTATCAAAATTTTTAAAATTATAAAATAATTTCTAAATCTTATAAAATTGTAGTCGAAAGATCTAATACTAACTAATAATAGAGTTTGGTACGGTATCAATTTTTTGTCAGTATGACTGGTATTAACCAGTATCGGTAGGTATTCTAAAAAATTAAGATAGAATTTACAAGCTTGTGGCGATATTTAATAGTAAAAAAGGTCAAACAAATTAATTTTTATTCAATAAAAAACAAATTAAATTGTTTTTCTAAAAAACCTTATCATTTTAGCTACAATCAACCACAAAAAGGGCTATGTGAATTAATTTTCATTCAATAAAGTTTATATTTATTTTTCTAAAAACCTTACTAATTCAGCAAAATGTATGCTACCTTTTGTGATAAAATTAATGTTTTTATTCACAGTTTTTAAGGTAATGTTAGATTAAGTTATTGTTTTAATAGCTGACAATATCTTGGTTAGGCGTGGATTGGATATGAGTTTGAATCCTAACACAAAATTTGAGTTTGAATGTTTGAATTTTAGTTTAAATTTGAATTAAATTTTGATACAAACTCAAAACTTTTACAACCTCTTATCATAGTAAATAATTTGAAAATATATTATAACAGAGATAACATATTTAAAAGTATTTAACCTTTTGAAAAATTTTAATTTAATATCAAAAATTTTAATTTAGTAACTGACTTTTAAAAACTTGTATAAATCGGGTCAAAAGATTGTTTTCAATATTCATGTCCATTAAATATTATATAGATGTTTATCTGTGATCTATAATTTATGCAAATCTTAAAAAATAGTTATATGAAAATGGAACGGTCCCTAACCTTGCGTATGGTTAGCGTCTGCAGCAGGTAGAGACAGGACGAGACGGGACAGAGTTGGACGGGACAGGACGAGAACTGAAGACAGTGAGATGTTTGGTTGCAGTGGACAGGACTGAAAATATTGTCCTTGTCCTGAGG
>JAOSBM010000206.1:42554838-42578528 GCA_027568955.1 Erythroxylum tenue
GAATCCTGGCTTTCGGGAAGGTCCCGGAACAAAATTTTTGTTTTTCCGCACCGCGGGTATGTGATACTCGCACCGGGATTTTCCTACAAACCCACGATATATCTCAATATGGAACACATGCACGACTTTTGATATATCTTTTCCATAATTCAATTAACTCCCGCTACACCTTTTATCCAACTCACACCGAATCCACCTCTACCATTGATAAATACATCCACGGTACTCACCAGCAAGAACTGTTGACCAACACGCAAAACAAAATTCCCTTATCTTTTGTCCACAAAATCCAGCAATATACAATTCAATTATCAATGTGATATACCACAAATCTGTCAGAGAATAAACTTCAATATTATGTAGGATTCTTTCACAACTATGAGTGTAACAATCACATCTTTTTAAATCTCATTCCATTTAATATCTTATATGTCCAATTAATAAATAAGACGTCAAACCTAAATTAAAAAAATACAATATATCTTAACAATAATAATAGTAGTAATTTATGAGTTTGACCTATAAATTTTAATTTGCACAATTAGTGGATTACTAAATTCTTGTAGAGTCTAACCTCCATAGTAAAATAAGGAAACAATGCCTTAGATTGGGATCAATTCATATTTTGTAGAACAAAAATAAATAAATAAATAATTAATTAAGGCATTTTTTGACTTTTTTTTGGGGTCTTTTTTTTTGACCTTTTTTATGTGTAACAACTTTCTCTTTGCATACTCTTTCCACTCTTAGCCTCATTGTGTGGAAAAATAATACAATTGACATAATTTAATGATTCATTATTTAATCTGAGATTGTGAATACAATAAGAATTTACCTTATTAATCCAATGATTCACTTTATTTGTAGCATCTTTTTGCTTCAATATGCTAGGTCTTCTAAATTCTCATATTATCAATTCAAAACAATTTTTAAAAACTAAAAATTGCTACTCAAATTTCTCGCAAGTAGAAGAATAAAAATATCTTATTGTAGAAATTTTAGGAGTTTATTTGTCCCAAATTTTAGAACCCGAAAAAATTAGTGTTTCAAAATCGAATCGGAAGTTAAATCGATAAGACAAGAGATTTAAGGTTTAAAACGTTCAACCGATATTAGACCATTATAAAATCAGTTAAAAATTGAGTAAATTAAAAAATTTGAAAAATAATTGAAGAAGATTATCTTTACTTATCAAAAATTTAAAGTTTAATTAAAAACTATTAAATAAAAATTGATCAGTTTATTTTGATTTATAAAAACTGATTAATTTATTAAAATTGATCGATTAATTAATAATTTGGTTAGTTTTTAACAACAAAAATTATTAAATTAAACTAAAAAGTTAAAAACTGAACCGAAAGATTAGCGAATCCAAAATTTTTACTGTTATACTAGCTAAATCCTTTTAATTTTTACAACATTGGAAAAACCTTTTTTTTTTCAATTTCAAAACTTTGTTTTTGCCCAATCTTATTGACTACTTAGAAATTAAAAAAAAAAAGAGTACCCAGATCTTTTTTTTTCAATTTTACAGCACTTTATCTTTAAAAATTTATACGATTATATATCTTATTTTCATTAATCATGTTTAATAAAACCTAAACATAAAAATAAAAATTCAGTTATTATGTTTTGTTCTAATAATTTTAAAAAGAAGAAGAGAACTGCCAAAATTAAAAAAAAAGAAAATGAAATTATAGATATTAATTACTCTTATATAATTTAAAGAAAATAAAAGACACAGACAAGGAATATATTATTAAAAAAGAAAATAAAAATTCACATAAAGGAGCTATATATATATATATATATATTTTGACCAATATATATATATATATATATATATATATCTCTGCTATTTGTCTGATGTTTTGAGATTGGTCATAGATACCTCCGGTTTTGCTTGGACAATTAGTTCAGAAACCCGGTAGGCTCCGATCGTTCATTTCCCACGATGAATATCAGATTCTCGTGCTTGTCTTACGGATCTTTTGGGATTCCATCGTTGCGTGTCTCTGTTGTTGAATTTGACTGTTTAAAGCTGATTTGATCCATAAATTGATTCTTGATTCTGGATTATTCGTTGAATTCATTTGGTTGGATGTGAATGAATCACGATTTTTTCAACTGGGTATGTATTGAATGGATTGCTTATCGAGTGTTTTCTATGTGGATATTGATTTGTCGTTTTTGATGCCCGAAGCTTGGTTCTTATATTTTGGTAAAGATTGATTTTTGAGGTGAAAGGTAAGTCTTTTTCCCTTTCTTCAGTTTGAAGTGGGAGTGAGTTTGTACGTTCTTTGGATTGTTTTATTTGTGTTTTTTTTCTAATAGTGGGTGATACAATAAGCTGGCATTGGATTATGAATTTTGGTTGATTTTGGTGTGGTATTAATGTTTGCATTGACAACTCACTGATTGAGGATTGATGAGTTTTGATGATTCTGTTGGATGATATAGACTGTTTTGCAGATTAATATGGCATCAGTGGTTGCTAAAGCTAGTAGTAGCTGTTGTAGCAGTCAATTTTCGCCGTTGGTATCGGTCCAAGAAAAAGGGAGTAGGAACAAGAGAAAATTTCGTGCCGATTCACCTATGGGTGAGCTTAATAAAATTATACCTTCAATTCAGGCTGAGTGCCCAGGTTATGAGTTCACTGCTGAGAAATTTGAAGCCAACCTGAGTCATGGGTCATCGACTGCATGCGACATGTGTGGGGTAACTGGGATTAGTCAAGAGCATTCTGATGGATTGAAACTTGACCTAGGATTATCTACTTCAATAGCTTCATCTGAGGTTGGACCAAGCCAACCAAGTGAGGAACTAGAGTACGAGGAATCACATGATGCTGATTGGAGTGATCTTACAGAATCCCAGCTAGAAGAACTTGTTTTAAGTAATTTGGATGCAATATTCAAGACTGCAATAAAAAAGATAGTTGCTTGTGGTTACACTGAAGAAGTTGCTATGAAGGCTGTTTTGAGGTCTGGCCTTTGTTATGGTAGTAAGGATACTGTTTCAAATATTGTGGATAATACTTTAGCATTTCTTAGAAATGGTCAAGAAATCGACCCTTCTAGGGAGCACTGCTTTGAGGATTTGCAGCAACTGGAGAAGTATATACTGGCAGAGTTGGTATGTGTACTTCGAGAAGTTAGACCTTTCTTCAGCACAGGGGACGCTATGTGGTGCTTGCTGATTTGTGACATGAATGTTTCTCATGCTTGTGCAATGGATGGGGATGCATTGGGTGGTTTTCCTCCTGATGGAGCTCCAAATGGGACTTCCTTTACTTCCACTCAACCCCAGCTGAAACCTGAAACCAAATGTTTTGAGTTGAATCTTCCAGATCCTTGTAAACCAATAACTACTCAATCTTGTTCTAATACTTCACACTCAGAAGCACTAACAATGACTGGAGTTGCCAACATAACAAAGCCAAAGAACTCTGCTGTTTTCAGTGGATTGGTCTCTGAAAAGGAGGGATCAATTTCTACATCCGAACCAGTAGATAAATCCTTTAACACGGCCGGGACTTCTCACTCTCCTGTATCGGAAGAAAAGTTCATATTCAGTAAAAAGGTCCATTCTGGCAGCACCAAGAGAGAATACATACTTCGACAAAAGTCCCTTCAAAGCTATCGAACATATGGGTCTAAAGGTTCAAGAACAGGAAAGCTGAGTGGTCTGGGTGGTTTAATCTTGGATAAGAAGCTAAAGTCTGTTTCAGACTCTGCTGTTAACTTAAAGAATGCTGCTTTAAGATTGAGCAAGGCAATGGGAGTAGATGCGCCACAGGGGAATATCAATCTTTCAAGCAATCCTGGGTCCTCTTCTTCAGAAGTGGTCAATTTAGAAATGTCAAATGCAGTTTCCTCTTTGTCCGAGAGCAATGCTTCATCCTCATTGGCTCTGGTTAATGGCTTACCTTCATTACCCGCAGTCAATAATGCACATGTTTTATCACCTGCTGACACAGAGCTTTCTCTTTCACTGTCTACAAAAAGCAGCTTCTCCACATTCCCTGCGAACTGCCACACTGAAGCTCATGATTTTGCTCATTCTGCGATATCATATGATAAATGTCTGTCGCAGTGGGTTGCACATGACAGAAAGGAGGAGATGATTATGAAGATGCTCTCAAGAGTGCGGGAACTGCAAAATCAACTGCAAGAATGGACAGAATGGGCAAATCAGAAAGTTATGCAGGCTGCTCGAAGGCTGGGTAAGGACAAGGCAGAACTTAAGTCTCTGAGACAAGAAAAGAAAGAAGTTGAACGACTGAAGAAAGAAAAACAGATATTAGAGGAGAACACAATGAAGAAACTTAGTGAGATGGAAAATGCCTTGTGCAAGGCTAGTGGACAGGTAGAGAGGGCAAATGCTGCCGTCCGGAGGCTTGAGGTGGAGAATGCTGCACTGAGGCAAGAGATGGAGGCTGCTAAATTACATGCTGTGGAGTCAGCAACAAGCTGTCAGGAAGTGTCCAAGAGGGAGAAGAAGACACTTATGAAGTGTCAGACTTGGGAAAAGCAGAAAACCCTGCTCCAGGAAGAGCTTGTGACTGAAAAACGTAAGGTTGCACAGGTTCTAAAGGACTTGGAACAAGCTAAGCAGCTGCAGGAACAGCATGAGGTATGGATCCAAACATCATATCCATATCCATCCTTTGATCCTTATTCTGAGGTTATCTTACATATATGAAATGTTCAATATGTGTAAGTGAAATTCTAACATGGTTTGCACATAACTATGGTGGATAAAAGCAAATTACTCCATGGGTTCTGCAGTGACAAGTTTCTACGTGCTGGCACTTTTACTTGTTGAGTGAAAACTTAGATTTCTATATAGCTGAACTGTATGATAGAAGTTTGGGGCACTGTTTTATCTTCGAAGTCATGAATGTAATAGCGAGTTCTATGCAGTTGCTTGATAAGTGGAGTTTTTGAGTGCCAACCACAAACTCTCTATGGAAGGTACACACTCATGTGCATGCAGTTAGTTTGCGATTAACTTGTGTAGGATGTGCAATTCGGCAACTTATGTTTGAAAACAAACTGATGCAGCAAGAATAGAGGTACCCCTGCATTGAACCCTTACTATGGTTAAAGAGGAGCATGGTTAGTTTGGTAGGATGTGAATACCTTTTCGGTATGGATGTAAACGCAAGACTAGGTTGCTGGATGTCCTTTATTATTCCGATATTCTGGACATATTCTTGTGCACCAAAGCATCTCTTTATGTTTTGTTGCAATTGTATTATCCTTATTCCTTGCAAATATGTGCAGTGACTTTTAAGCAAAATTTTTGGCCTGACCACATTAACTGTGAGTTCAAATTTGGGGCCCTGCACTTTAGAGCATTATCGTTAACATTTGGGGCGGTGTTTTCCTTGAGAACATTTTCGTGAACATTTAGGGCAGCATTTTCCTTGAGAGCGTACCGTGTTCATCAAGTAATCGTGCAATATGAGTTCATCAAGTGATCGTGCAATTGTTGAGTTTTTGAATCTACTCCTGTCAAATCCTTTAAGATACATAGGACAGTGGTTCGGAAACAGCATCCTAATGTTATGCTTACTGTAATTAAGACTTTTATTACCAATTCCTTTCTCACTGGAGCTGAATTTTTTTTCAGGCTAGATGGAGACAGGAAGAAAACGTAAAAGATGAACTACTTATGCAGGCTAGTTCAATAAGGAAAGAAAGAGAGCAAATTGAGGCTTCAGCTAAATCCAACGAGGATATGATCAAGTCGAAAGCAGAAACAAATTTGCAGAAGTACAAAGACGACGTCCTGAAGCTTGAAAAAGAAATATCTCAATTGAGACTAAAGACTGATTCTTCAAAAATTGCAGCACTTAAGAGGGGAATTAATGGAAGCTATGCTAGCCGAGTTGCAGACACGAAAAGCAGTCCTGTGCAGAAGGAGCTCTGCACCCCTTCTGCACCAGAGATGGTCACAGGTTTGATTGACCACTCGCAGACGGGTGGTGTCAAACGAGAAAGGGAGTGTGTGATGTGCCTTTCTGAGGAGATGTCTGTGGTTTTCCTCCCATGCGCCCATCAGGTGGTTTGCACAACATGCAATGAGCTGCATGAGAAACAAGGGATGAAGGAATGTCCTTCTTGCCGGAGTCCTATCCAGCGACGCATTCCGGTGCGCTATGTTTGCTCTTAATTCAATTCTGGAAAGGAGTTGAATGTTTGAAATAATAAGTGTGAGACTCCTATGAGTGGAATAATGCATCTCAGTTACACCTTTGAAGAGTTTCTAAGGCAATCCACATTGTCTTAACAATACATGTAATGCTTCATTTGTGCTTTTCTCATCCCTTGTGGTTCCCTCACATGGTGTGAAAGCTACACATGGAAAGACAAGTCTTATACCAAAGGGAATTAGCATGGGAAGGTTCATCTAAGTTTAGGAATCCTTGATATTTTCTAAAGATAAATTAGTTGGTTTGAAATTAACCTGTTTAAAATTAATAGGGTAAATTAAGTTTAACTAAATTTAATCTTAAATTAAGCATTTTTAATTAAATTATTCAAAATTTTTAAAGTTTAAACACTTATTTTAAAAATAAAAAAGGTTGAAACTTGGTAATTTATTATGCCAATATAAAATAGTGATTAAGGGTTAGTTTGAATTACTTTTGAATTTAATTAATATTTATTTTAAAATAAGAAAATTAATAACTAGGTAGAAAATTAAAAAAAATAGATTTATTGGATCTGCAAATTAGTATTAGCCATAAAACAGAACATGTGAGGTGACATTTATAGAGATAAGGTGAGAGAGAACAGGAATCAATTTCCTTTTTGTGTCTAATAATTATCCACGTGGCATCATACGTATGGCTTCAAAGCATGTTCATTACTCAACAATTTTATTTTTCATAATATTAATTAATAGTTTTTATTTATCTTCAATAAATATTAAGAAAACTAGTTTTCATTTATCAGCAAATCTATATAATCACAATTACGAAATAATTTCTAATAATGATATTATTTGATTTATTAATATTATGTAAGAGAAAATAATTTTTTAAAATGTAAATTGGATTTATATTATTGTAAAAATTCAAAAGTTTTACTTGCATTTTTTTTAAACAGAGGAATCCGCAACTGCTATCTTTTGGATGTGCTTTAGGTAAATATCATAATTGACGCAATAACTTATAAATCACTTCAATTGTATACTTTGCACTAGGTAAATCCTATACAACAGGCTCGATCGAGAGAGTTTAGGTTGGAGGATTTACTTGCATATATATAACAACTAATTAATATATATATGTATAATAATTGGGGGACAAACTAAAAAATTAGTTGTTATATTTTTAATGAAAAATATTAAATAAATAATTTTCTTCTTTTTTTAAGTAAAAGTTTTTAAATATCAATGTATGATTGATACTTTTCTTCACATTATAAATGTATTAAAGTATTATTATAATTAACACAAAAATTTTAAAATCAAATAGAATAATGAAAACTATTTATCTAATTTTTTATTATATATTGACTATAGATCATGTTTAATAAACAAGGAAAGATGTGTCAGTTTAAATTTAAAAAAAACTTTGAGAATTGCCACCCTAAAAGGAGAAAGAAAGACTTATGTCTCGGCTAGTATATCTAAAATTTAAGCTATAATCAATATTTGTTTATCTTTACTCTCTTATAGATATCTATTTTATAAACCATTAGGATGATATATAGGTTGGAAACTTATAATTAGGGATGTCAAAAAAGACCTAATTTGTAGCCAGACCGTTACTTAAAATATATATATATAATGGGTTACAAATTATATATATATAATGGGTTATATATATATAATTTGTAGCCCGACCGTTACTTAAAATATATATATATATATATATGTTGGCCTGGCCTGACCCGCCCGTGGCCCATCGGGCCATAGGCTAGTTAGCTTGTGGTTAGGCCAGACTAGGGTGTTTATGATGTAGTTATCTTAAGACTTATCGATAAAATATTTCATGAGCCTAAGGCTATGTTTAGTTGGAGGTTTTATAATAGAATGAAATATTCTTTCTACGTTTGAGATGAGGTTTTATAATGTAATTGAATGGAAGAGGAGAGTTTCATATTATATTTCATTCTATCGTAAATAGTAAAAATAAAAAACTTCCGATCTGGAGACTTTATGATGAAATGTAAAATGATAAAGAACTTTACATTATATTATATTATAAACCCTTCATTCAAACAATATTTCACTACATTACATTATGAGCTATTCTATCCCTCTTAAATAATAATTTTATAATATTTCATTTATTTACATTCCATTATATTATAAACTATTATATTTCATTAAAAACTTTACGTCCAGTCATACATAACTTTGGAGATTTTTTTGATTTATAAGGTGTAATAACACCAAGAAACTCTAGTTTATGATATTCCGTGTGTACTCTAATCAAATATTGCATATGATATAAAATGTCATATATTTATTTTATTTATTCTTCACACCGAATTTCCTAAAAATACTATTGATTGTGTGCCAGCAATAGTTTATCTCTTATCAATAATTAACATGTTTATCCCTAAACGACATGAAAAGTTAGTTGGTCGTCGCTAGTTCCCATAACTTAGCGGCTATAACTGAATTTCTTGTCCACACAAGTCAGGCATCAACTAAAAAAGCTTCATTTTTTTTTATTTTCTATAAAAAATTTTGAAGCACACAAATATTAATAAATAACTAAATTACACCAACCGCCATTTTTCTTTTTTTCTTTTTGCTGAAGAGTCCAACGGTTCTGCTCCTTCTCCTTCCTCTGGCTCTCCTCATATCCATTTTCTCTTCCATTTCAGGTAATTTATTAACTTCTTATTTGATGCTAATTAGTAGTAACCATGTTGATACATATCACCATTTATGATTATGAAGCTTTTTAGGTGCTTGTTACTTGCCAAAGTTGCAGAAAGTTTTGATCTTTGATCAGTTTTCTCTGCGGACTACACCTTTCAGAGCGCAGGGATACCTATCCAACAAGTTTGGAAATGTCGTCCAGTGTTAAAAGTATACTTATCAGGAGTCCACCATGTCATGTGGTGAAGGAAAACTTGGTGGATCATAGTGATCTTCTTGTTAGTCTCAACCGTTCAATCCTAGGTTTGGGCAGAGGTGGTCATGTATTTCATGGATTATTCACCAACTCCAATAGGAACAACAGGTACGAGGTGTGCAGAACCAGAGCACAGGTTCTCACCCCAGTTTCAGACCCGACATCAACCACCAAGAAGGTTTCTCCTACCTTCCCGGAATCTTTCGATCTTGGTTTAAAGGGAAATGGAGGATAATCAATTTTATCGAACTTATATGGCTGTAGTACTGAAGGTTTTTGTTTATGCACGCAGAGAGTCTTTACCTTTGGAAAGGGAAAGAGCGAAGGCAACAAGAGCATGAAGTCATTGGTAAGCGTCTTCAACAAAATCTGTAATCTGGATAAACATTTTCTTTGTGGGAGGAAAACTTTTGTTGGTATGAACAACCAGAGTGACATTGATGCAACCAAGTGTTCATGGTTTTGAAAGTGTGCATGCGGTTGTTATAGTTAGGTGGGAAGGGAGCAAATTTAGCAGAGATGGCAAGTATTGGGCTTTCAGTGCCTCCTGGGCTCACCATATCAACAGAGGCATGTCAAGAATATCAGCAGATTGGGAAAAAGCTGCCGGAAGGTCTCTGGGAAGAGATATTGGAAGGCTTGCACAGTGTGGAGAAGGAAATGGGAGCTTCCCTTGGCAATCCTTCTAAACCTCTCCTCCTCTCTGTTCGATCAGGCGCTGCAGTAAGAATTTTGAAGAATTCGTGAATACTATTAACTTATGCAACTATTGTTGGTTTCTGGTGATTGATGGTCTATATATACAGCTAACAATTATAATTTTGTATGTGAACTGTGCTCTGCATATCTAGATTTCTATGCCTGGAATGATGGATACAGTACTTAACCTTGGACTGAATGATGAAGTGGCTGCCGGATTAAGTTCGAAAAGTGGCGAGCGTTTCGCTTATGATTCCTTCAGACGATTTCTAGACATGTTTGGAGATGTTGTAAGTGTTGGTTACTGATTGAGTTCATACATGTTCTCAGATGTTTCTTTACTTGAGCTATTGAGAGTTTTATTGATTTATAAATAGCACGTGGTGCCTCTTCCTGTATCACTACTTCCCTGAATTTGTTGAGTCTGTCTCGGCGAATTGAAGGTAATGGGAATCCCGCATTCGTTATTCGAGGAGAAGCTAGAAAATATGAAGCAAGAAAAAGGAATCAAACTTGATACAGCTCTAACAGCCTCTGATCTCAAAGAGCTTGTGGCACAGTACAAGAATGTTTATCTGGAAGCGTCAGGGGAAGAGTTTCCTTCAGGTTTCAATCTTAACACCAGCAAATTATTGTATTGTGTAAAAGCTAAGGGCAACAAGTTTCAGTCCTATACCATTATACTTCTGACTGCAGATCCAAAAAAGCAATTGCAGTTGGCTGTTAAGGCAGTTTTTGATTCCTGGGACAGCCCAAGGGCCATTAAGTATAGAAGCATCAACCAAATCACTGGCTTAAAAGGAACTGCAGTGAACATTCAGTGCATGGTGTTCGGGAACATGGGACCTACTTCAGGAACAGGTGTTCTGTTTACTAGGAATCCAAGCACTGGCGAAAAGAAACTGTATGGAGAGTTCCTAATCAATGCTCAGGTTGTGCATAAGTTATATGGTTTCTCTAAACTCTGCTTTCAAGTTTTCCAAGTGAGCCAGCTGATAGATTGCTTTTGATAGGGAGAAGATGTGGTTGCTGGAATTAGAACTCCTGAAGACTTGGATACAATGAAAAATTGCATGCCTGAAGCTTACAAGGAGCTTGTGGAAAACTGTGAAATCTTAGAGCGTCATTATAAGGATATGATGGTAGATTTCATCTTCTTCTTACTTTTGCTGCACTTGTATTCGAGAAGCATATAGTCTGAAGCTGTACTGTTATGCAATTAAGAAACTGGTTTAAACTTTGAGAATAAAAAATAAGGCAGGTCTTCTCTGTTATGTGCAGGACATCGAGTTCACAGTTCAAGAAAATAGATTGTGGATGTTACAATGCCGGTCCGGCAAGCGTACTGGTAAAGGTGCGGTAAAGATCGCCGTAGACATGGTTAATGAAGAGCTTGTTGATGTTCGCTCTGGAATCAGGATGGTAGAGCCACAGCATCTGGACCAACTCCTTCACCCACAGGTATGTATGCATCTATGGAATAGAAAGTCTTTTCTTTGTCTTTCTTGTCTATCACATTACTAATATGATAAAAACTTCACTTGGGCAGTTTGAAGCTCCATCTGCTTACAAAGAGAAAGTGTTCGCGACAGGTTTGCCTGCTTCCCCAGGTGCAGCAGTGGGACAGATCGTGTTCAACGCAGCTGATGCTGAAGCATGGCATGCTCAAGGGAAAAGTGTCATTTTGGTATGTTAATACCAGTTATAATTGCAGAACCTCAGCGTGTTAATTGGAATGTTGATTATACTTTCTCAAAACTTAAAACCATTGATCATATTCATGATTATAGGTAAGGACAGAGACCAGTCCTGAAGATGTTGGAGGTATGCACGCAGCTGCTGGAATCCTGACAGCTAGAGGTGGAATGACATCTCATGCTGCTGTTGTAGCTCGAGGTTGGGGAAAATGTTGTGTTTCTGGATGCTCGGATATTCGAGTTAATGATTCGGAGAAGGTGAAAGTTCTTATCTCATCTTCACCCGGGTACGAGTTATTGGAAGTTAAGTACCTTACAATACCCAACTTTGGTTTCAGGTTGTTGCAATTGGAGACATGGTGCTTGGAGAAGGAGAATGGATCTCACTGAATGGGACTACAGGTGAAGTAATACTTGGAAAACAACCATTATCTCCCCCAGCTTTAAGTGGAGATCTGCAGACATTTATGTCTTGGGCTGATCAAGTGAGGCGCATAAAGGTACTAAATTACACTCAACCATAAAAGATACTAATTGCATTGAATTGACAGTGGAAAATCTGTTCTGATTTATTAACGTAATGCTATCTCAGGTTATGGCCAATGCTGATACTCCTGAAGACGCTTTTGCAGCAAGAAATAATGGCGCAGAAGGGATTGGTCTTTGTAGGACAGAGCACATGGTAACTCTTTTGGCTTATTGAACAGGAAAACTTTGAAACAATGAGATAGTGCCTTGTAATAGCAATTCTAAGTGCAATGAAATGAAGCAGGTGCTGTTCTGCCCTATTCCAGGGTTGATTGGAAGTTTCATTTAGACAAATGATTCTTTATCCAGAAACTGAATAGAATGTAGAATAATGGAATTGTAAAAAGCCGGTAGTTTTTCTAGAGAAGATGTATAGGCTAGGGTGAATCAAACTAGGTTGTCACTGTTCCAGAAGAGGAAGCATAGTTGGCACGAATCGATATTGATAGCATGCCTTGATTCTGTATGCGGGATCTCTATATGATTTAAGATAGTATTGATATTTTTTGTGCAGTTTCCTGGCATTCAGGAAGCAAAGAAATGATTTGATGTTCTATGCTTTCAGGCTGCAATAACTTCTCTCTTTGACTTATTTTTGGTTTCCTTATTCATCTGCATTCTGTTTTCTTCAGTTCTTTGCTTCTGATGAAAGAATAAAAGCAGTGAGAAAGATGATAATGGCAGTCACACCAGCGCAGAGGAAGGCTGCATTGGACCTATTACTACCTTATCAAAGATCAGATTTTGAGGGAATTTTCCGCGTTATGGATGGTGAATATACTTTATTCGACTTTTTATGTCAGCTTGTTAAGATGATTATCTGTGGCTATTGCTTGTATCATATTGAGAACTTAGCTCAGGTTCCAATTCTTACCAGAAAAAACTGAAAATGTCATATTCAAGTCATTATAGTTTGTTCATACGTACGATTCATTTCCGCCATTTCAGGCCTTCCAGTGACAATCCGGCTGTTGGATCCTCCACTTCATGAATTTCTGCCTGAAGGTGACCTGGAAGAGATTGTCAGTGAACTAACTGCTGAAACTGGAATGACAGAAGATGAAGTTTTCGCAAGAATTGAGAAGTTATCTGAAGTAAATCCTATGCTTGGGTTTCGAGGCTGCAGGTTTTAAGGCTCTCTTAATCAACCTTTTTTTCCTAGTAATTTCTAAAATGTCTTCCACTAGTTAAACTGTCTGCTGGTATTGTAACAGGTTAGGAATATCATACCCAGAACTCACTGAAATGCAAGCTTGTGCAATCTTCCAGGCTGCAGTTTCAATGAACAATCAGGGTGTTAATGTTCTTCCTGAGATAATGGTTCCCCTTGTTGGAACACCTCAGGCATGATTTTGTTTCTACTCCTGCAGCCATTTTTGACTGAGTTCCTAAGTTTAATATATGTCAGAGTTCCATTTTAACTTTGTGTTCCATATAGCTTAACAACTTAGGATCAAGAATGGTAGCTCAGGATCCTTTTCTTTATTGGAACCCCGAGCTATTAACAGCCTTCCGGCTTAACGGCTTTCTTTCAGACCTTCACAACATGAGACGTGCTTCATTTGCAGGAACTAGGGCATCAAGTGAGCTTAATACGAAGTGTAGCTAAGAAAGTGTTCTCCGACATGGGTGTCACTCTAAGCTATACGGTGGGGACTATGATTGAGATTCCAAGAGCTGCTTTAGTTGCGGATGAGGTATGATAATGTACTAACATAATTGTTGAAGAAAAGCATATTGATCTTTGCTTCTAGCTCATGGTCGGGAACAGAACTCTGATGTTTTAACATAAGCATCCTTATCTCTTTTATTTTATGATAACAGATTGCAAAAGAAGCAGAGTTCTTTTCCTTTGGGACTAATGATCTCACACAAATGACATTTGGGTATAGTAGGGACGATGTTGGCAAGTTTCTTCCGACATACCTGTCGAAAGGAATTGTGCAAAGCGATCCGTTCGAGGTTAGCTGCCTCATCATTACAAGTTTCGTAGTCTCTTTGAAGAAATGATTTTAGTTGCAGAAACTGCAGTACTTCATCAGATGTTCTTGCTTGTAGGTACTTGATCAGAAAGGTGTAGGCCAGCTGATCAAGATAGCAACAGAGAGGGGACGAGCAGCTAGGCCTAGCCTGAAGGTAAAACGTCTGAATTTTCCTTAGAATCCCATGGATCAGGACTATGATGTGCTCCAGAAATTTTAACATCCCTTTCCCTTTTCCTGATTACAGGTTGGAATTTGTGGAGAGCATGGAGGGGAGCCTTCCTCTGTTGCTTTCTTTGCCGAGGCCGGACTCGATTACGTTTCATGTTCTCCATTCAGGTTTGTAGTCTCTGCATTCCTGAAATGCCTGAAGTATAATGTTCATTACTCAGTATATCAGGTTCCTGATCTCAATCTGCTGACAGGGTTCCCATTGCAAGGCTAGCTGCAGCACAGGTTGCTGTCTGAAGGAAAACTCCACAGAACCAGCTCCTTCACATCACTTCCAACATTTCAGGAGAACTGTAAATAATCTGTATAAAAAAGTACATGAAATAACCACAATATTGGCTTCGTAAAGAGAGATTTATACAAAGTTGACATGAACACCTTAGACATGTAAATAATGATTGACTCCCTGGGATTGGGGATGGGGAAGTGGGATCAGTACTTGTGAATTATAGAACAAAATGGTGATTTCGTGTAATGTTCTGTTCATTGTGATGCTTGAAGCTAGTAGTTTTATTCATATTTTTTACTCTTCTATTCAAATCACTGGTGATTGGATTCCAGAAATTAAATCAGAAAATGAATTCAAGGTTAGACTCTAAACATTCAATTTCTCTTACAAACAAACCCTCTTCTCCATTTCTATCATGTTATACTATTATTCAATTATAAGAATTTAGAGAAGCAAAAAAGTCAAGATTGGAATGAAAAGAGGCAAAAGTCAGAATAAAAAAAGATGCTGAACTACCAAAAAAATGGATGCTTTTGACCTACTTTTGGGCAGCAAAACCTGTTTACATTGGAATAATATATTATTAAAACATTTTTTATATTAAAATCTTTCTAATTTTAATTTTAAAAACAGTGTTTTTTTATATTTCACTTCTATTAAAAAATAATAACAAAATATAAATAGAATAAATATTACACTCAACTAATCAAATAGTACTTATATATAACTCAACTCAACTCAGAATAATTTAGTTCAAATTTAAGAATTGGATTCAATTGTTACCTAAGCAGTATTATATTCATGCTATTTATATTTAGGACCCAAAAATTAAAAAATCTTAAGGAATTTTCCCATTACTTTAAAAAATTAAGGAGTTTGACAATTGTTTCAGAACTGAAACTTCAACCTTTAATTGTTCCAAGTTAGTTGGCTATGGTACTTTGTTTCCCATTCCGGACAAAAGAATCTGTGGGAAGAATTTGGCCTGACAGGTTTGGATGGATCTCCGAATATCATTGCATCATCATTGATCCAAGGTCAATAAAGAAAGGATTGTGTAGTTTGAAGTCTTCCATTGCTACCTACTCCGGAAAAAGATGATTGAAGCTGCAGTGAGTGGTACGCAAAGCTATGAACTTCGTCATCATTTCGTCGGAGACTTCGAAAAAGTTGTTTTACTATTTCATACCATTTGGTGGGTTATAATCTAATCGTATTGTTTATGATCAGTTTTCAGTTTCAGCTTCCTAGGTAGCAGTTGGATTGCTTTTGGTGTGTTGCAGGAGTTCAACCATAATTGCTGCTTTTTGTCAAACCTCGACCCCACATTTTTGGAGGTAGTCGGAGGTGTCTTTGTTGTCTGTGATCTCTAAAGCCCAATTTCTCGCTTCGTATTTAGTCTCAATCCCAAAGCTTGAAACTTCCTGTCAGGTTTCAGGAAAGTTTCTGAAGATCCTGACTAGGCCAAAGCTTGTCACGAAATGCTCAGTCTAGTGAGCAAGAAAGTTCGGCAGCTTTTTTCCAGGATACGGCGGCTGGTATGGAAGCGTCCAAGGCCAAAAGTTATCATCAGAAGATTCGGAGCCAAAGATCGATGCAGATGGAAACCTGGTCGCCGGAAATTTTCGTCCTCAAGTCCTGGAAAACCAATCCGGATCGCGACGTTTAACGTTGCAATGTTCTCTCTTGCTCCTGCAGTTCCACGAACTGAGGAACCATCTACACTGGTTCAAGAGCACGAAACTCAAGCTCGGTCTCCGAACTATTACCCCAAGAGTATACTCAAACAATCTCCATTGCATGACAGTGTTTCGAGATCGAAACCGAAGGTTTCCATAAATCTTCCTGACAATGAGATCTCATTAACACAGGGAAAGTTTCTGCGATTTGTGGAAGATGAAAGAGAAGGGTCGTCTCATATCATCGCGAGCAGAAACTACAGGAGCAGTGTAGTGATGAGATCACCTGTGTGTTTACCTGCAAATATGATACAGTACTACGGTAGAAGTGAAGAAGAAGAAGAGAGGTTCAAGAAGAGCAGGAGCATCCTGGAAGTGCTCAGAGAAGTGGATGCTGATGTATTGGCATTGCAAGATGTGAAGGCTGAGGAAGAGAGGAGCATGAGACCTTTATCTGATTTGGCTGCCTCTTTGGGGATGAAGTATGTGTTTGCAGAGAGTTGGGCACCAGAATATGGAAACGCCATTTTATCGAAATGGCCAATCAAGAGATGGACAGTTCAGAAGATTGCGAATGAAGATGACTTCAGGTGCATGTTCTTCAAATTTTTTTTTTTTTTGGTACTGTGCTTTTCCTCAAACAGCTGACCTTCTTCCTTACCTTTCGGAACTTTTTAAGCATATGTCTAACAATAATTCAAGTTTAACTCAGAGCTTAAGATGATTATATGTTAAAAATTAATTAATTAAATATTTACTCTCCTTTTTAATTCATATTATATAATACTTACTTCTTGAATATTTAATGTCAATCTATATTAAAAAAAAAGGTAGAAGTAGAGAAAATGAAAATGTTCGAGTTAACTCTGACCTAAAATTAATAAGTTCAATTTAATTTAGTTAAGTTTTAGATCAAATTCGAGATTGATCAATCTAAATGACCTACATTTTTATTATAAAATAATATATTTTAAAATTAATAATATCATAATATTGTGCTACACCTTAGAAAGTCGGGTCATATCAGATTAAACTCATATTAAATTCGACCAAATTCAGTCTATTATCATCTCTAATTAGAAGTCACTTAATACTAACAAGTTAATGAATTAAACTCCGACCAAACCCGACTCATTATCATCCCTACTTTTAAACATCTATTCTCAGTTGTTCAAAGATGACAGAAGCTAAGTTCTTTGTGTTGTGCAGGAACGTGCTAAAGGCAACAATTTGTACTCCATGGGCTGGAGAACTGGAATTCTACTGCACTCAACTTGATCATCTGAATGAAAACTGGAGGATGAAGCAGATCAATGCTATGATTCAATCAAACAACTCCCCTCATCTTCTTGCAGGAGGACTCAACTCTCTGGATGCATCAGATTACTCATCAGAGAGGTGGATGGACATTGTCAAGGTAAGCTCTGTAACACACACTACACGATACATAACCTTAGTCTCCCTCCATTGTTCTTCATACCTGACATTGATTCTGCAGTATTACGAGGATATAGGAAAACCAACGCCGAGGATTGAAGTCACCAGGTTCCTGAAAGGAAAAGGCTACTCTGATGCCAAGGAGTTTTCCGGAGAATGTGAACCAGTAGTCATGATTGCCAAAGGCCAAAGTATCCAAACCATTCTTTTTCTTTTTTTCTTTCATTTGTCTAAAAACAAGGTTTTAAATTCATGATTAATTGCAGTAATGGCTCGGTTCGCAATCGCAATCGCAATTGCTAAATTTTGTTTTACAACTTTGTTTTTGAACTAGATGTGCAAGGGACTTGCAAGTATGGCACTAGGGTAGACTACCTGTTGGCATCTCCAGATTCGGTGTACAAGTTTGTTCCAGGATCATACTCTGTGATTTCATCCAAGGGAACATCAGATCATCACATTGTTAAAGTTGAAATTACAAACTCCAGTGGAAGTTGTCAGGAAAGTTCAGCCATAAGATCCAGGAAAACAAAGCAGAAAGTTATCAGATCGTCCAGTCCCTGCTCTGCTTCAGGTATATGGAAGCTGAAACACTGAAAAGTCCCTGCAGGTAGCAGATTACTTGTTCCGATTGAGTCAGTTAATAACTTAGAATCAAGTGACGGGTTCAATCTAACCGATATTTGTAGGCGTAATCTGTCTTCTCTTAATCTGTTATTTTTCAGATCGGTAAAATGGGAAGCAGACTCGGATCGGGATTCAAACCTGAAACCTGTGGTCCTGGATTTACCTACTGTTAGCATCACTATTTCAAGCTTATAAATGCCTCAATATGGTTGTTATAGTGGGCTTGGAGAGTGGCAACAATGACAGAAACATGCATTTTTAAGATAAAACATCATTTTTACTTCCTAAATGGGTCACACTTCTCACTTTATTTCTCCCATTTTCACTCAAAAATTAGTAATTACAACGCCCCAAAAAAACTTTAGACTGGCTTACTTGACTCAACTCAAAATTAAAGAATCAAATTCGGATTAATGCCCGAGTTTAGGAACCAACCTGAGACCTATCTTAACGACTATAACAGTCTGCATCTCTTTCTACAAAATGATATCGTTTTAAGAAAAATATCTAAAAAACGTCATTATTGTTATGAGATTTGAGAAATTTAAGTTAAAAATGATATTATTTTGAAAAAATGATTAAAGTTTAGATTCAAATCTCGCAACTTAAATTCAATCTTTGGACCAAACTCAATCGGCACCTTAAGAGATTAAGTTGAGTTCAGCCATTCCCTGCATCAAAATGTTGAAATTGTTAAAAGGAGAAAAGATATACTTCTCGTCTAATTTAAGAAATCTTTGTGCAAAAGTTTGGAGAGAGTAAGAGAAAAAGTAAATAACACTACAAAAAAAAAAAAGAGTGGAGCGACGGAAATTACCGACGGAATGTGTACAAATTCCGTCAGTAAACTTATTTAGCAACGAAAACGTCAGAAATATAACTGTCGGTAAATTTACCGATGGAATTTTTTTTCCGTCAGTAATTACCTACGGAATTTTTTTCCGTCGGTAAATCCAATATATTTTACCAACAACCATTTATTTTCGTCGGTAAATTTGCTAAAAATTATTTTTTAAAATTTACCTACAAAGTGTTCAATTTCTCTGGTTACCTTCTATTTCTTGGCCAAGACATTCATTGAGACAAGGGAAGTTTGACTATTGCCTATGGACCCATCTAAGCTTTGCCTCGGTAATAAATTGTCTCGTGGTTAGCTCCCCAAACTTGGTCAGAGAAGTTGTTCGAGCCCAAGATAAAATCTTTGCGAACCATAACCCACCTCGTAGTGCTAGAATCAGAAATTTATTCTAACATCACAACTAAAATCGCGTTTTATCCCTTGTATCACTACCATTTATACCTTAAAGTTTTTTTCAATTACAAAATACACAAATAAACGAAACTAATTAAATACTCAAATTAACTTTCATTCAATATATGAAAAAACACATGACAGTAATTACAAAAATACCTCCACCAAAGGACACGATGACAATGGTCAGAGAAGACAACACCGACGAGCAGAAAAGGAGTCCATAACAGAGAAACCGGAAAGAAGAAAACCGAAGAGGAAACGCAAGAAGAAAGAAGAAGAAAACATAGGTGAGGGGAGATGTCGAGTGAGCTGATATTTAAAAAGAATTTACTGACGGAAACTATCTTATCCTCCCCTCCTCAAGTTGGAGGTTGGTGAACATCAACCAAACCCAACTTAGACAAAAGTGAAGCAAAAAGAGGTGCAACCAGAGCTTTCGTAAACAAGTCAGCCAATAGATGCTTAGAGGAAACATGAGCAGGAGCAAGCAACCAGAGCTTTCGTAAACAAGTCAGCCAATAGATGCTTAGAGGAAACATGAGCAGGAGCAATAAAACCCAACTTGTATCGATCACGAACTACATGGCAATCAATATCAAAATGTTTAGTGCATTCATGAAATACTGGATTAGCAGTAATATGAAGAGCAACCTGATTATCACACCATAGAGGAATTGGAGAAGAAAAAAAAATATGTAAATCTCTCGACAAATGGGAAATCCACAACAATTCACACACTGTGGAGGCCATACTACGATACTCAGCTTTAGCTGACGATCGAGAAACCGTAGACTGTTTCTTAGTCTTCCAAGAAACTAAAGAAGTGCCCAGAAATACAAAAAAAAAACCTGACACAGAAGGACAAGAGGTCAAACATGAACCCCAATCAACATCACAATAAGCAACAAGAGAACAAGGAGAAGAATCAGTAGGCACAGAAGAAACAGAGGAGGCAGGAAAAAATAAACCCTTAGAAGGACATCCTTTCAAGTATCTCAACAAATGCATAGCAACATCCCAATGAGCCTGAGAAGGAGCAGTAACAAATTGACTTAACTGCTGAACAACGAAAGTAATATGAGGTCTGGTAAACCCCAAATATAATAATGGACCAACCAACCGACAAAACTACCCCACATCTTCCAAGAGAGAACCAGAATTATCCGAGAACTTCAGGCCCTTAGGCAACGGGGCAAAAACTGGTTTAGCACCAGTCAAACCCGCATCAATCAACAGATCCAACACATACTTACGTTGATTAACATATAAACCAGTAGAGGACCTAGCAATTTCCAAACCCAAAAAATACTGGGCAGAACCAAGATCCTTAACAGAAAATGCAGAATCCAGAAAACGTTTAACATCATCCAAAACATCCATAGAAGGCCCAGTCAACAAAATATCATCCACATAAATAAGAAGATCCACAAAAGAAGAGCCAGTAGACTTGACGAACAAACAGTGATCACGTTTGGATTGAAGAAAACCATAGGAAAGTAGACCTTTAGTAAATTCACAATTTCACTGACGGGAGGCTTGCTTCAAACCATACAAAGATCGATTTAACTTGCAAACCTGATGAGGACTAGCTTTAGTATACCCATCCGGAGGTAACATATACACTTCCTCATTAATAAAACCGTGCAGAAAAGCATTATTGGCATCTAATTGATGTATAGGACAGGAAAAATGAGCAGCAACAGCTAACAACAGACGTACAGTGACTGTTTTAGCAACAGGGGAAAAACTATCAGTAAAATCAACACCCTCCACTTGATGATAACCTTTGGCCACTAACCTAGCCTTATACCTATCAACAGTCCCATCAGGCTTAAGCTTGACCTTAAAAATCTATCAAGAACCAATGGCCTTCTTACCAGCTAGTAAAGAAGTCAAAATCTAACTGTTATTGGATTTCAGTGCAGCCAACTCCTGCTACATGGCCCTTATCCAATGATCATGAGACTTAGCCTGATTATAAGATTGAGGTTCCTGAATAGCAGAAACATTAGCTAAAAAAGACATGTATGAGGAGGAAAGATGGGGAGTAGGAATAAAAGGAAAAATAGGAAGGGAGTAACTGGAGGAACAAGAAGAAGAAGGTAAAACTTGGGTAGGGGTGGCATGAGAGACAAAATCATTAAGCCAGACTAGTTTAGTTGAGATTCTATTACTCTTACGCAGAGTAGGAGCAGGCATAATGGGACATGGCAAAGAAGAAGAAGAAAGATCAGGGGAAAAATTGTCAGTGTGGTAAGGAGGTAGTAGAGGAACAGAAGACTGCTCATCCAAAACATTTGAATATTGATCAGATGAGGCTAAAGGAAGGGGAACATCTGAGGTGGCAGTGGGTAATGACTTATAAGGATAAGTAGTTTCATGAAAAACTACATCTTTAGAAACCAAAAATGAACGAGAGGTTAGATCAAACAACTTATATCCCTTTTGCCCCGAACTATACCCCAAGGAAACACACTTGGAAGCTCTCAGATCAAACTTATCTTTATGAGGCTTGACATTTGTATCAAAACACAAACAACCAAAAGATTTCAAATGATCATACGTGGGAGGAAAGCCATATAAAATCTCATAAAGGGTTTTCCACTGGAGAAGTGAAGTAGGAAGCCTATTGATGATATAAGTAGCAGTAAGAATATACTCACCCTAAAAATGTTTAGGTAAAGAAGCTTGAAACATGAGAACTCGTGCTATTTGTAACAAATGTTTGCGTTTCCTCTCCACAATCTCATTCTATTGAGGTGTATAAACACAGGACTTATGATGGATAATTCCCAAATCTATAAACAGTTTCTGACACTCTCAACTCAAAAATTCAGCCTTTGTTCGGACTATCTGAACAGATTTCTGAAATTGTATCCCAACCATCTTAAAAAACTGTCTAAACACCTGAGGGCTTGACACTTATGAGTCATCAAATATGTCCAAGTTGCCCTACTAAAATCATCCACTATTGTTAAAAAAAATTTCCTCTAGAGATAGATGTTGACTATAGGGTCGCCAAATGTCAACATGTATTTACTGGACAATAGAAACAATATGAATGTTACTATGAGGAAACTTCAACCTATGTTGCTTTGCAAGGGGGTAAACATCACAAACATCAATCTCTTCAACACTTTTATTATCAAAAGGAATAACATGTCTACGTACAGTATCAGAAACATGCCCTAAACGGTGATGCCAAAGTTTGTACATAGACATAGACTGTACATTATCAATACTACTTGCAACAGTATACAATGAATATTTTGCTACAGTATCAGCCGTGAAAGAATCCTTATCTAGGATCTACAATCTGCCTACAACCTTTCCTACTGCCAAAATGCGATCAGTCTTCATGTCCTGCAAAATGTAGTGGTTGGGAAAAAATTTAAAGGTAATAAAGGATGTATTAGCAAGTTTGTTCACAGATAACAGATTAAATTTAAAAGTGGGAATATGCAAGGTATCTGTCAAGATAAGGTCATTAGGCAAGATAACATCTCCAATGTGATGCACTCGAATCTGAGTTCCATCAGGGTGATAAACAAGTAAGTATTTGGCAGGAACAATAGGCTTTGTTAACAAAGAAACATTCACACACATATGATTTAAAGCTCCTGTATCTAATATCCATGAATCTAAATCTATGTTATCAAGACTAGAAAGGGCTAATATAGGAAGCATACCTGCAAAATTTGAAATATGTGCAAGGTTCACCGTAAGAGGATCTGTGAGTGTTTTGTTCTTAACTAACTTCAACAACTCTTGCTTAATCAATTCAGACAGTGGAGGATGAGTAGTACTAACAAAATTATCCATGACTGGTTTACTGCTATCTACAGTGAATGAATTAGTATCATTTACTGTATTAGCAGTATAGGATTTCATATTCCCTTTCCCTCTTCTGTTTTGTAACTCCTTGTACCAATCGGATACACTAGTGAGTTTTAAACAATTCTCCTTCAAATGCCCATTTTTCTTACAATAGTTGCCAAACAATTCACTATTGTCCCCATTTCCCCATTTTTGTTTTGACTGTTTGCCTCGTCCATCTGTAACTCTCTTACCACCTCCTGTATTTACTAACAGTCACTACAACAAAAGTGACATATAGTAACACTAGACAGTAACACTTTTGATAATATGTTATAAAATACCTATCTACGGTAACATTATATCTTAAAATGTTATGATTCTTAATTTGATAAGTAACACTT
>JAOSBM010000206.1:42578628-42601315 GCA_027568955.1 Erythroxylum tenue
CATTTCCCCATTTTTGTTTTGACTGTTTGCCTCGTCCATCTGTAACTCTCTTACCACCTCCTGTATTTACTAACAGTGCACTATGATCTACTCCTTCACCAAATACCATATGCACTTACCTTTGTTTTTCTACCCTCAACGCCATAGAATAGGCCTTATTAATAAATGGTAATGGTTCCATAACCAGTATTTGGTTTCTAACATGATCAAAACTTTCATTCAAACCAATCAAAAATTGCATTAACTAATTCGTTGAGGTTAAATCAGCCAAAGACTTAGGTGCTCCACAGATACACTGTGTTACTGCCCCACAAGTGCATTGTGGGACAAGCATGAAACACCAAAGCTCATCCCACAATTTCTTTAAACCAGTAAAATATTTCGCTACAGACATAGTGTTCTGTGATGCAACACTAATCTGCCTTTGTAAGTGGTATAATAAAGTCCCACTGCTTTCCCTAAACCTCTCTACCAAATCTGACTACAGTTCTTGGGCAGAATTTGTGTAGATGAAGACCTCAACTATATCCTTCGATATCGAATTTAATATCCAAGATCTAACCATATAATCAGTCCTAATCCACTTATCACCTTCAACTAAGCCTGGACTAGGTTTCAGACAAGTTCCTTATATAAACCCTAATTTCATCTTAGCTCCTAGGGTAATTTTCATTGATCTACTCCAGCTCAAAAATTACTCCCATTCAGTACTGCGTTTACTAAGCTCATACCTGGATAATCCGAACCTTGGAGATACACTTAATTTTCTTCATGCATACCTCTCATTCTGGGGTCTAGAGTTGATCCAACAGGCGATTCCGCAGATACACCTTCCATCGATGCAAATATCGCAAGCCGAAGTCGCAATCATAAGTAACGATTCCAAATCCTGAAACCCTAACCTCTCGATTCTTAAAAAAACTACTTCCTTCACCACTGAAGAAATTACAGTTGCTGTTGATTACCAACGCACTCCTCCTTGTTGTATCTGTCTCTATTCAACCACCAGTAACGATCGACATCGGGATCGTTATTGCTCTGATACCATGTGCAGAAGCTTCGAGAGAATGAGAGAGAAAGTAAATAAGACTGACTTTTATTATTTCATAAGTCCAATGTACAAAGTCAGATTTCATCATATATACAAGACTTAAACTAAAGCTATTGTACTATACAAGACTTAAAACTAAAACTACTCTACTGTCGAAGTACAAAGCTATTTATTGTTACATACAAACTAAAAACGACAACACTTTATTTAAACAAGACATAAACTATCTTAACAATCTTAAAAATATGTCTTGATTTTTTAAATTCTTTAAAAAAATTCCTTCTAATTTATAGTTTTCTAGAAAAAAAATCGTTTCTCTTAAACTTTGTTTAAAAGATAACGACAAAAGGGACGCAAATATGAACTAATCAAATGTCACTAATATGGTAATCTAACTTAGATATTAAACCCGATCCAAACTAATTAAATTTGACTTAAATTAATAATTTAAGAAAATTATAATAAATTATTAACTTGAGTCGTATATAATTAGTTCGATTCAAGTTTAAGAGTTTTGTTGAATTGTCATGTAAATAATATCTGATTAGTAAATACTTAATGTTTATATCGCATATGTTTCATCTTTATTTTTTAATTGAAATTTAAGAGAAAATATCTTTCTAAAAATCTAAAAACTAAAAGAAAATTATCCAAAAATTTTAAAACCCAAGATATTTTTTGAAAATTTTCTTAAACTACAAAAAAAATGTGTGTATAGCTATTTATATTTTCTTTTAGCAAAGACATATGTGTCTAAGCCTGGCTTAGTGTAACATCCCAACCCCGACGGGAAGGGTAAAATAGTAAAGTGGCGAAGGTCGAGAGTGATTAGGACTAATTGGAAAATGTCATGCGTACTGGTATTGATCAACAGTGAATTTTTGCACATGAAAACATGAAAAATAACTGTACATGCATTCATGATTATTTTCCGGTATTGGGCCTAAATGGACTTTTATTGCGATTAATGTGGCAATTGTATTTGAAAAATTTTACTGAGTTTCGTCTGACTGACTGATGTAGTACGCCACCCTCGCGGGGCACGGATGCCGATATCACCAACTATGTCGGGTTCGGATCACGCGGGAGTGGGGTGCTACACTTAGCCCATCCTAGCCTGTCTCAAGTTGACTGGGCCTCGGGCCTTTTTTTCAAAAATCGAGCCTTAAGCTAAATTCTGACTAGGGTTCTCCAAGCTCAACCGACCCAAGGTCGATAATAATAAAAAATGATGTCATTTCGTAAACAATTATATTTTTTTTGCAAAAAGTAACGTTGTTTTGTAAAAGATGATATTAATTTTTCTTTTTAATTTTAAAAATAAAAATAAGTTGATAGAAGTTGTTGGGCTAGTCTTAGGCCTCGCATAGGCTAGCCCTGCTTGACCCATTGCTATCCCACTACAAGAAAAGTAGGAATTAGCGACGGAAAATTACCGACAGAAAATGAAGCGTAGCAAATTAGCGACGGAAATCTTATTTCCGTAGCTAAAATCGACGTAAAAAAATTCATTTAGCGACGGTTATAATTTCTGTTGCTAAAAATGGAGGGAAACTGTTTCATCAAAATTAGCGACGAACTTTAGGGACGGTAAAAGTTTCCGTCGCTAATTGCACTGAAATTAATGACAGATAACCTATTTTCGTCGTTAAAATTGATGTGCAAAAATTTTGTTTAGCAACCGATAAAATTTCCGTCGCTATAAATGGAGGGAAAATGTCCCGCCAACATTAGCGACGGACTTTAGGGACCTATTTCCGTCGGTAATTATACTGAAAATATAATAAAATGTAAAAGTGGGAATTAAAGGCGGTAAGATAAAATTTAAAATATCCGTCGCTAATATCTGTCGGTAAATCATTTTTAAGACACCCAAACACCCCTTCTCCCCCCTGGTTCAGCTTTTTCGTTTCTTCCTTCGGTGACTTCCTCTCCCATCTGGTTAGTCCTTTTCTTTCTTGCTTTTTTTTCCAATTTCTTTATTACTCTTTCTTGGTGAGTTTTTGATGATCATATATATTATTGATTATGTGTTCAATTCTTTTTGTTGTTGAAGAAGAAACAAGTATTGTTGAAGAAAGCCCATAAGTTCCAGTATAGGGAAGCTCTCTGAATACTCTACTGAATCCTGGTTAGTTTACGTCTTCAATTTTTCTTTCAGCTCTACTCTTCTCTGTGTTAGTTTATAGGCATTTCTTTGACCTGAAATTTTGCTTCTTGTATAATTCTTGTAAGTCTATTAAGGCTATAGAAGATATTTTTTAATGCAATATTCCAACGAGCCATTTTGCCTAATTTGTTTTGAGGAAAATGTATAATCGTTAGGTACTTTATGTTTGACGGCTTTAGTTTCAATTGCATTTCAGGCGAATCGGAGCTATAGAAGCATTAAGCAAACAGTGAACACCTCGTCAACGATGATGATGACTTTTTTTAATTTTTAATTTTATTTACCGACGGAATTTTATTTTCCGTCGAAAAAATGATCGATATTTACCGACGAAATCCATCGAGAAATTTACCGACGGAATATTTAAATTCGTCGGTAAATTTACCGACCGTTTTAACAACGTCGTTGGCCATCGGTAATTACCGTCGCTATTTTACATTACCGACAGAATTTAAATATATTCCGTCGATAATTTCCGTCGCTAAACGCCCTATTTCTTGTAGTGTCCACTTAGGTGATAAGCTTGGGACAAAATCTTGTGTACTCATAATTCTGTATTAACTATGTTCCATACAATCCTGTTCATGCATTTCTTTGGATCCCACATATTTATACGAATGAAATCATATGAAACAGAATTAGTATAGGGTTATGACTAGAGAGGATTCAATTCGGACGAACCGGAGCCGCACCCATTTCTCTTACTTGGACAAGTAGGCCACCATGTCATATAGGCTTATCTGTATTGTTTTTTTGAATACAAAGGACACAGAAACATAGCTAGTGCTGTTGGCGGGATACATCGCGTCGTGCGCATAACAGTGAAGAAGCTCGTGAAGGAACGCCGGATAGACTTATCTGTATTGACTCAACACAAATGACAACATAGGAAAGAAGAGGTTGACTTGTAGCAGGGTTTCAAATTGCATGTTTTCGAATCATACTATTCAAATATAAAAAAAAAGGCCGAACTCAAAAACGAACAAATTGTACATCCATGAAACCAAATTTTCTGGAAAAAAAAAAGGAAATAAAGAACATCAATGACTAGGTATGACAATGCTTCTTATGATCTACAAGAACATCAGTATCCAAAGAGAAACAAATCAACCTTAGTTTCACTTGTTTTTTATTTTTTCTGAAGAGATTCAGTTGAAGGGTATCCAATACCGTGACGGTGGTTAGGGAACAGAACGAATACACCACCTGAAAGAGTACCGATGACCGGAGGCAACACTTGGAGCAAGACCTTTTCAGAGGACTCAAAAGAAGGGTAAAAACATCGAACAGTATTGGTATCCATTAGAACCAAGGTAGAGAAAATTATGACCGAGAAGATAGCGTGAACGAAGTCACCAAACCGAAGCTTATACTTGGACAGGTTCACAGATCCCGACGCCGTAGACGGCCAAAGCCCTTTGATGGTGACAATCCCATAATGAGTCTTATCATCACTACCAATATAGCTATCGGTGAAGCAAGAGAAGCAGCAGAAAGAACCGCAGAGAGCGATGAGAGCACCACTCAACCACTTGTTGACCGCGGTACAACTTCCGTTGTTGGTGAGGACAGGGCTGAGGAACTGGAACAAGAACACAGTTCCTGTTGGGAGGAACTTGATGAGATTGCCAAGTCCTTTGAAGGTCTTTCCAGTTACAGACGCCATGATGGTGGAGCTAGTGGATGTTAAGAAACAGCTGTTCAGAGACGTGTGAGGAAGAGGAAGAGGAAGAGCAAGTGCAAGAGCTAAGAAACCCTTTCAAGCTTTACTTCTTCGGTGCTTGCATGGAGGCGGAATCTGGCTTTCAGATTTATGTATATATAAACAGAGGTTGGTAGAGAAGCGCACGAGGAAATAAAAGTTTGCTTCTACGTAAAATGATAAGGTACGAAACAGAAAATAATATTGCTTTTACTCTTCTTAAAAAGAGCCATTGAATCTTCTTACTCGTCTCATTTTAAATTCAAATATTAATTTATAAAATATTACGTCTCACTCGACCCAAAAAAAATATCAATCTCAATAAGATCGCACTAAAACACGAAATTTAAAGAGATTCAATAATACACGATCTTACTTCTAATTAGTTATAGCATCATATATTTTTAATTTTATAGTATTTTCGTGACAGATTTTATATTGATCTATTAGAAATAACTTTTCTATTAGATAGGGATAAAGTTACATACTATCAGATCTTTCCAAACTCCGCACCTTAGCGGGACTTCAATTAAGTGTTAATAATGATGAATAATGGCATCAATAAGGTCAACCAAATTTGGTATCATCATTAGTTAAATTATTTATTGCGTGCCTAAACTAGTCACTATAAGAATTAATTTTGTTTGAATTTTTCTACATATTATAATTAATTAGTTTTTTTAAATTGGGTGAAGTAAAATTTTTTAGGCTTGTGCTACGCATGTTATGAGAATGACTATTATATAGAATATTATAAAACTCTAGTGATAAGATTCATTTATTTAATTAATTGAGTCTAAATCATCAATAACTTAATTAAATCAAACAGTAAAAATGTTAAAAAAAAAAGTAAGAGTTGAATTATCATAATTAATTTTAGATATTACAACAAGCAAGGCGACAACGACTCGGTAAAAAAATCCAGTCGGATTTTGGGAAGTCCAGTGTGTACTGTCTTACCCTTAACTAACAAAGAGGCTAATTTTAGATATTATGATTAAAAAAATTATAAATTTTTGTAATAACAATTGTATCTTTTAATTAAAATATTCTTAACATTATCAACAATAACAACATTAAGTACAAATTTCGCTGAAACGCGAGATCTGGAGAGGTCCAGTAATATACAGTCTTACTCTTAACTAGTAAAGAGGTGTTTCTTAATCCTGTTAGTTATTCATATTTTAATTTAATTAAGTTCTCTAAAATTTTATTAAATGAGTCAAATGTCAACATATGAAATGTCTACAATAATTTCTTTTCAACTTTTTTAAGAAAAGAAAGTCAATCGTAGTGTCTATCCAAAATCTAAATGAGGTTTGATTGATAAATACAAGGTCTTGTAAGAAGTCCATTGAGACATAAATGAAAAAATAAATATATTAATTATTTTATAATATTATATAACTAATTAATTAATTCCTTAATTTGGATATATATTTTAGGGTTTGCTTGAATTTTTAAGAACCTCTTATTTTTTTAATCTTTTTTAAAAATGTTATTTTATATTAATACTTGATTTTTAAAAAAATCTCATATGATTCAATATTTAAAAAATATATTATACCTTATGAAATCGACATATATTCCTTATATTGGTTTTTATTAGAAATTCTGACGAAATTAATAGATGAATTATATATATATATATCTATATTTAACTTGGTGCTGAGTTTGAGTGCAGAAGTTGGATTTTGCAACAAGTCCTAATTTGTAACTATGACTGGATAATATTAAACGAAGTGTCGTTTTTAACTATCTAAACACGAAACTATCAGCAATGGCGGCATTTGACTTGGTTAAGATTAGATGTTTAACTGCTAGTCTCTTGTAACTCTTCTGATACTGAGTTTTCTTTTCCTGTTTATGTTTATGACACAGAACTGTTAGGTTTGAATGATTCAAACCAGAGTTTTTGATTCCTACTAATCGTGAGTGTTGGAGAGTTCAAGCGCTTAGTTGGGAGGCTTCGTCCAGACTATTGGAAGATGTTTTCTGTTAATGACAGAATATTGGGGGGTTCTGTCGGGTCTCAAGTTAGCTTGATTTTTGGGATACCAACATCTCGTTTTAGAGGTGAATTCGTGAACGGTGGCCGACATGCTCTGCTCTTCGCAGGCGCAGGCGGACTCCCCCCACCCTTTAGTGTTGGGCATTTATGCACTGCTTTCTCACAACTGGGTTGTTCTAATTCAGCATATTTACCAGGAGAGCAATCGATGTGTTGACTGACTTGCCCATGATGCCACATAGTTCTCCTTCGGTATCACCAATCTTAAGCACCCACCTAGTGGTTGCATATCTCTCGTCTTCGAAGATCAATCGGAGGTCTGTCACCTGAGAAGTACCTTATAATGTGTTCTGTTTTTCTCCCTTTATATATAAAAAAATTTTAAAAACTTGAACACTTAATTGAAAAAAATCATAAAAGGCTAAAAAATTTATAATCGGTTATACTTGTAACAAATAATTGGAACTTTGGGATTGAATTTGAAATTTAAAGATTTAAATTAAAACTCATCTATAATAAATAGTTAACATTTTAATTAGGGATGGTAATTGGCTCAGCATGTCAAGTTAATGAGCCAAACTTGGGTTGATCGACTCTTATAAGTAAAACGATCTCTTTTATATTTTAAATTTTTTAAAAGAAAATTTAGGTCAACCTTGGCTGAGTCGGGCTCGGACTCAGGCTTTGGGCCGGCTCGGGTATTATTTAATTCTCATTTAATTTGAAAAGAACATATATATCTTTTAAAAAATTGTAAATTAAACAATTTTATAAATCAAAATAAAACATTAGATCTTCATTTAATAGTTCTCATTATTCGATTAAATTTCAAATAACGATTTAATATTAATTGAACATTTTAAAGAAAAAACCATATCTCTTACAAATTTAATTTTTATTGAATAATAGTATTGCGAATGTAGCTTGAGTTTAGCTAAGAGGTGGCCTAAATCTGAAATAAAAAAAATGATATTATTTTGAAAAATTAAATTAAAATAACGTTCCTTTAAAAATTAAATTATTCAAACTTGGAATTTGATCTAAAGTTAAATTAAATTTAATTCGTTAATCTTAAATTAGAACAGACCAAATCAAGGCGAGATATATTAGATTTGCAATTCCTAATTTGCCATTCATAGATTCCTCCTGATAGGTTTGAAAAGTAAAAGTGACTCGACGTACCGATCACAATCAACCCAAAAGATGCGCCAGTAATTTTAATTTTAGCTTTGGTCTGGAAAAGCAATTGTCAGTTTGTTTTTTTTCAAGAAAATCAAAATCAGTAACGGGTGGTGGCTACGATGATCGACTCTGTACGTAACTTGTATGCTGTAGATTGGAATCATTTATCGGATGTTTTGGTTGACAGGAACGAATATTACATTTCTCATCATCTATTATATTAAAAATAATAATAATGTAGTTAGTAAAATTTATAATAGAAATTTTGAATTTTTTATTAATTATTTTTTATGACTTTAAATTTATATTTCAAATTAAATATTTTCGTATATCATTATTAAAAATCCTTAGGAACAAACTATACTAAATAATACTCAGTTCATTATATTTCTTGCTTATTCTATTCTTAAGAATAATCATTATATAAGTTCAGGACGTAGGTAAATTAATAAGGGACTCTCCTAATTTAAGTGAGATTACGGGTTCAAACTGTCCTCATGTATGCAGTTGTTTAAAACTTGAAGTCAAAACTTTACCTCCTGTAAAAAAATCTAGAGCGATACACTATTAGGTTTATTGGTCTGACTTCATTCCAATTTCAAATTCAAAGTCTAAATTTTGAGCTTAAATTCAATCAAACTTTAAGTCTTAAGAGGTGGTCAAGTTTCTAGAGTGAAAAAAACATAGGACTAAAAAATCATGTGTTTAATTCCTACTTAATCTCTTTCGATCGAGTTTATCGTACAGGGCTTACTTAATGCGTCAATCCGAAAATTTACCTAATACACATCCAAAAAGTAACGACTACGAATTCTTCCGATTAAAAAAAAACTTTAAAATAAATTTATTGAAAAAAAAAGTTTCAAACTAAAGCCAAATCTCAATTAATAATATAATATTTCGTATTCTGAACTAAATTTAATTGAAAACTAATCTAAAATTGATTTAAACAAATCAAATGATCTTCAGCTCTCCAAATTAACTTAAACCACACACTTTAAAATATCATCATTTGAAATAACTTAAATCAACAATTTTAAATTGAACTTAAACCACACAATCTTCTAAAATATCAGTTATTTTTAATAAATAAAATCCTCATCATTTTAAACAATTTTAATAAATTTTAAATCACGTGATATCTAAGTTAACTATTATAAAAACAAACTAAATTAACGTCATTTAAAACAATTTCAATAAACTTTAATTTAAACTAAAGCCACGAAATAATTTTAAAAATTAAGTTAAAAATCCAATTTAATCTATTGTCAAACCTAAATTTGTTCCGAAATTTGATCCAACCTGACATAATCTATTGTGGAGCTTTGAATCTGAACATCATGGATAAGAGTTACGGATATTAACATTAAACGCACCTTTACAAACTACAAGAAGACATCAGATCAGACGAAGAAAAGGATACAGAAGTAATATCAAATCATCAAACATAACTCACATCACACTACTTTTGATTTCCCCTTTTCACTTACCAAACACTACTTCCCACTTATTACAAAATTACCCCTCACTTTTCACTCTTAACTTTTTCTTCCTCGTTCTTTGTCCCCCTTTCTTTTTCTTTTTTTTTTAATCTTAACCCCCATCAAAGAGTCCTAAATTACATTCACAACCCCATACTAACACCGTATAAACATATTAGCCAATGACAGACATACAAAGTTTTACCTAATTTGCCCTCGTAATTTCCACCGATTCTCAGATCCACCTCCCGTTTTACCAAAAACTCACGAGATGATCGGATCTTCTAGAATCAGCTAGACGTTACAAGGACTGTTCGGGATAACAGCGTACATGGAGAAACGGAGCATCCGGATCTGGACCATACTGGTTCCGGTCTCAGAATTCTAGACGAAGCAAGCGTCGGAGATCTCTGGTGGCCAAATCATCCACCGAAACCTGCTTCCTCTTCGAGAACGACGGCAGGGGAAGCGAGCTCGGCGCCGGCGACACGGAAAAGGCCGACCCGGCGTACATGTCAGACTTCCCAGCCAACGGAGACCTCAGATCCACCATCCGGACCTGCTTCGGCACCATCTCCGGGTCCGGGCCCAACCGATCCGTACCGGTGACTACCATTTCACCGCTGCTCTTGATCTTCGAGTCAAGCGACTCTCCTCGCCGCAAAATCGTAACCTTCTCCATAACTAAACTCCGTTGATTGTTGTTGTGATGATGGTGGTTGCCTCCGTTAGGGTGCTTGTTCATCCTACCGGCCCTGACATCGTCGGCGGAGCTGGATCTCTTCGAGAACGACGGCTCCGCTTGTCGCTTCCTCGGCTCCGATCTATCGGATCGTGCAGTCTGCTTGCGGTTAAATCTAGGGTTAGAATTGTAAGAAGAACAGTTAGGGTAAAAACTAGAAGTTCCATGGAAACTCCGCCGGCGACACGGAGAATCTCTGATACGTTCAATCAAACAATCCTGTGGCCTCAAAACCTCGGTCCCCATAATTACAAAAACAAAAACAAAAAATACCCACTATCCAAAGAAATCAAAAGATTAATCCAAACAGACCCCTCTTTTTCCGAATATAAATTTCTTTAATTTCTTCCCCCCTCTAATTTCTTTTTCTTTTCCTGAAGGGAGAAGAAGGAGGAGGAGGACAGTGAAGGGAGGCTGTGTTTGGCTCTTGCGTGTTGTGTCGTTGTTGCCTTCAATGAGGGAGGTAAAGCTCGTGAAACCGAAGGTGTTTATAAAGACTTGGGGTGGGTTTCGGTGTAAGCGTCCTCACCGACCTTTCGTTACGCGTCAATAAAAAGCAACTGAGAAGAGAGAGAGAGTGGAAATGAGCGAGCCAACCTGACTGAGTCTTCGAGAAGTTAACGGACGTAACGGCAAGAACAAGAGAGAGACGTTAGGACCGCACAAGCGAAAAGGCTTGTCCGGTGCTGACTTAACGGAAGTAACGGCATAGGTAGATGGGAATTAATAATTTTATTTATTGAGGTGGGGCCATTCAAGACTCAAAGAGTTGTCCGGTCCGGTCCACAATGGTGTGGTCTGGGTGAGTGAGGTAGGTCGGCTGGGTCCGGTGATGTGTGTGAGCCAGATGTTAGGACTAGGACCGGTGGTCAGATGTTGTGGTGCTCGATGTTCGTGATGGCTCTATTATTTCACCTCCTAAAAAAAATCAAGATTTTTATTTATTAAAATGATTTTCGATAATGTATTATTAACTAATAACTATATATTGTTATCAACTAATTCAACTGAAAATCACTCCTGTTAGTGAAAATCAGTAGTTATTTGTTTTATGATAAAATTTAGGTAACTTGCTTAAGAGACAACTTAGTAATGTGTCCATTATTTTAATTAACACTTTTAATAAAATTTATCAAATTTTGTTATATGGGATTAAAATACCTAGTATGAATCTCACTAATATGCGGAGTATGGAGAAGTTCAATAAAACGTAGTCTTAACCTAATTAATAAAAAGGTTATTTCCAAATGACCCATATTTTTTTTAAAGTTTAATATATTGAAATTTTGTTTTATTTAACTTATTGTTTAAATTTTAAAATTAATGTTTATTTTATGATATTGTTTAATTATTTCATAACTTTATATATGTTATATTACTTTATGTTATATCTATTTTTATTCTTAAAAAGGTACTTCAATATATGACCTTGTTTTGAAATTAAGAATTGAGCAAAAATTTGATAACTTCAAAATATGAGAGTTGAAATAAATATGGTTAAATTTAAACAAATCAATATAATTAATTATTTGATTATAAAAACTTATAATCACGTTAAAGAAAATTTAAAGGTATGAATAATTTATAAATTATATGTCTTAATTAAGTTGTTTATCGAACAATTCCAAATTAAATAATAGTATTTTAATTTCAAGTTTTTACAAAAATTAAAATTCAAGATTAAAAAATTAGAAGATTTGACCTTAATTTATTTAAAAAAGAATTTGATCAAAAATACGTAAATTAAAATAGTATTATTTTATAATAATGATTCGGGTCAATGATCCGTCTGAAGTTTGAATCGGGTCAAACCAAGCTCCACCTCTAGCTACTTATATACATAGAGTATATAATTGAAATTGCACAAAATATCCTAATTGTGATCTTATAATTAAATACGTGCAATGTATGTATTCATAGGATAAGGTGCATACTGCATAGGCAGCGACATGGTCAGATCATAATGTCTCACCAAACGCAAGTAGATGCAGCGAGAAGAAGTTCATACTTCGTAGTTGTTGAAAATGTTAGGTCCAGTCTTGTTATGTAGTACTTGTTTTTACCCACCCACTCATGTCTTACGACTTTCTTTCCGAGTTCAGATTTTTTATCTAATATTATAGTATATTATTGTGTCTAATAAATTTCAGCTATTTATTTATGTGAATCTCATATAAATCTTGCGTGAATTCCACAAAATAAATAATTAAAATTTTATAAAACAGAATAAAACAAAATAATATAAAAAAGATCATCTCGTTTCTTTCTTCCCTTAGTTGCTCATGTGAAGACATGCGCTTGGCTCAAAGAGAGTCTTGGAGATGGAAAGCTCGACGAAATTTCCAAGGTTGGACTCGACGAATGATTATTATGAAACAGCTATGATTGAAGCAAACTCCCATTGGCAAAATAATAAGAATAGAGCTTATGGTATAATATTCAACTTATTTAATGTACCCAACCAAACACGTTCTGTATAAAGAATTCCAACCTAAACTCTCACGCTTCATCCCGTCCTCGAATGATTCAACACAAACAAATATTTATAAGGTTTCTTTGTAACTTAGGATTTTTTTTAGGAGAGATTGATATTTGATAGTGCTTTTTTTTAATATATTATTTTGTAAATTATATATTTTAAATACATAATTTTTTTAAACGGAAAAATCCGTAACCGCTATCTTTTAAATGCGCATTAGGTAAATTTTCGAATTGACGGAATAATCTGCAAATCATATCAACCGGATACTCTGCACTAAGTAAGTCTTGTACGATAGACTCGATCAAAGGAACGTAAATAGGGGGAATCGAACACAAAACTTTTTGACTCTATGTCTCTTTATTCTACCAACTCGACCACCCCTGAAAGACTCTAAATACATATTTGATATAATGAGTTACAAGCTTAATTCAAGGCCATGTTAAAATGTTCAAATTTTTAAGGTTCAAGAAATTCATTACTTAATATCCAAATTCCTAAGGTTCACAAAATTTAAGTAAATAATTTTAGAAGAGTTTACGTGATTTCGGGTTAAATCAATTTTTTATGATTGTCGCTAAATATAACAATTTTTTTATCTGATTCAAACTTAATAAATTCAGTCTGAGTTAATCGAATTTTAAGTCTTTTTATTTCGGGCACTTAAACTGAAATGAATTCATGCTAATTAGCTTGCCTCAACTTGAAACTTAAATATATTAAGTAAAATGACGGTGTTTTGAATAAAAATATGTCTTTTCAATTTTTAAATTGAGTAAATTAATCAAGCTTGAACCGGTTTATTTTTTTTAATTTTCAAGCATTTAAACTAAATTGAGTTCAGGCTAACTAACTTACCTCAACCTGAAACTTAAATATATTAAATAAATGACGATGTTTTGAATAAAAGTATGCATTTCAAATTTTAAATTGAAAATTTTAATCAAGCTTGACTCGGTGGCAATCAGACTCAAGTTAAGGTGGCAAGCTTAGAATTGATTGGTTTTTAAGCTAGGCTAAGCCTAAATGACTCGAGCCTAGTTCAACCTGATGTCAAACCTAATTGTCCTTGCTCGATTTTAACTTAGCTCAAAGTAATACAAAATTTGACCCAACTTTTATCCCAATTCAAATTTAGATTCCAGTAAGCCACCGCCGAGTTGAATCAAATTAAACACAGATGGTTTCAGTATTCGCAGCAACTGCACAACTATCGCAGGTGGTCTTTTATGCTTTTACGCGACAGTGAAAGCAACTGACTTGGAGACTTTACACAGAACTTAGGTTGGTGCGCCCCGCTGTTTGCTGAACTCTGGGGAGTCTTCACCAGTCTCTCTCTCGCCTGACGCTTAGGCTTCCGCCACGTCGTCCTGGAGGTGGATTCGGTCACGATACACACTCTCCTCTCCTCCTCGACTAACCGGTCACAGGTGCTCAACCCTATTGTAGCGGGCATTCAAGAATTGTTTTCAGGGAACTGGTCTGTTGTTCATTGGCATGTTTATCGAGAGAGTAACAGATACACTGACTGGTTTGTCACTCAGGCTGCACAATTTGCTATTGGGGTTACTTATTTTGTTTCTGCACCTACCAGGTGCCATCATTTTCTCTTTGAGGATAAGTCGGGGTTCTGTTTCCTCATACTTGTTTTGTAATTTGTTTAGACTCTCTCCCTTTAATAAAAAAAAATTAGATTGGTAAAATTTGACCCAGAACTCAAAATTCTAAACAAAAAACAAACATTACATAATCCAAATCCGTCTTGACTAGTTGGAAATGGTAATGTTCTTGACATAATTTGTGATTTTTAGTAAGATGCTAACTCAAATTTTATCAAAATTAAATATTCACCTATTTATACTTTAATCCTTAACAATGCCAAACACATACAAAAATGTGCCTCACATGTCATTATTCGATTGAAGGGAGGCAGCTTGGAATTTCTCTTTAAACCCATCACATGAAAAGCTTATACCTGTTAAGGTTTATAAAGCAATGAATCATTGAAAAATTCCCTATTCCATTGCTTTTAAAAAGAGGGTATTCTATGATAACATCTCATCTTTTTGCTTTTGTTTTAGTGGCGTGTATGTTTTTTTATTTATTTAGTCCATAATTGTACCATAGACATCATGCTCCTCAAAATGAGACCAAGTGTATTATTAATGTTTTGTTTTATTCGAATAATTGCATACCAACTTAAAGATAATTTAGGAAAATCTTTGCTCTAGATATGATAGTTCTTCTTTTAGTTTAAGTGCTTGCCAACATAAAAGCTTTTAGGATTGAAAACTTATGATACCACCTTAAATGTCGATGTTAATAAAGTATAATTAAGTAACAAATCAGTTCTTCGATTCGATTCAAATTTAATATCTTAATTATAATTTAATTGATACGAAATTTGAGCTTAAATTTTGTTTTAATCTAATTATAATGATAAATTATTAAAATTTAAATTGATTAAATTTGTAGAACTATAATAACCATTACAAGTTAAAAGATGTTAAAAAATATATTTATTTTTTTGAGTTTTAAAATAATAAATAACCGAATGCAACTTAAGTTATAAAGATATAAGTAATCACCTCCTAATTATTTATCCATCCAATTTGAACACGTAACTTGATAATCTTAAACTGAGTTGATCGAATTTTAACCTAATTTTTTTTAGCTTTTAAACTGAGTTAAATTCAAGCTAACTAGCTTGCCTCAACCTGAAACTCAAATATATTAAATAAAATGACACTGATTTAAATAAAAATATGTCATTTTTTAATTTTAAATTGAAAAATTAATCACCAAATAAATACTTTTTTCTTAAAAAAAAAGAAAAAAAGGTGATATTCTTCATTGTTTGTCCTCAAGTCACTCTCTAACAGGATGGTGATAAGTTGTAAACAGCTAGCAACTACTTATACAAAAAGATAAAGAATAAAATGGATGTGGAATATTACTTATATATTAAAAAAAGATAAAGGAATTTGGAATTGATTATATGGGACCCCGGTTCTTCAATAATTCTCCACTAAGGAAAAGGAAGCTGAGTATGAAACTAGGAAAAGATGAAACAAATGAAAAAGCTTTTTCATATTGGTAGGGCCAAGAGTTTTGGAACTATTATATTAGTATTTATTGTATTTTTTAATAATTTAAATTATTTATAAGTACTTTAAATTATTTGTTAATGTACAATGATACTTTAAATAAAATAGATAATGCAGTCTCTTTATTATATAGGAATAAGGCTGGATACTATCAAACCTCCTAAGATATTGCGACTCAGTGATATTTCAACTGGATGTTGATGATGAGAAAATACAAGATTTCATTCTAATTTAAGTAATTTTAAAAATATTCTCTATTTTAAATTTTTTAAAACAAGTTTTGCTGTGAAATACAGTTTTTTAAAAAAACTCCTTATCTTAAATATCAGTTTGTTAGAGTGTTTCATATTGACTAGACATGAAAATATTAAAGGGTTTATAAGTGGTAAAGGTCAACTATCTAAACAACTAGTTATAGTTATTTGGACAATAGTTGACCCAAGCCCAATTCTTGATAGTGAACTCTACACTCTGCTCATATTAAAAATTCAATATGGTATCAGAGCAGGTTTGGTCCGGATTATTAATTTTTCGATTGTTCGTCTGGATGTCCAGTCCTAGCAGCCCTATCCGGTTACCACTGCGTATATTTTAAGTGACAATTGGATGTCCAGTTCCAGTCCCAGTTGCACTTGAGGGGGAGTGTTAGAGTGTCCCATATTGACTAGACATGAAAATGTTAAAGGGTTTATAAGTGATAAGGGTCAACTATCTAAACAACTAGTTCTAGTTATTTAGACAACAGTTGAGCCAAGCCCAATTCTTGATAGTAAACTCTACACTTTGCCCATATTAAAAATTTAATACTGTTAAAGAATAACATTGAGACGCATAAATTATAAACATCATACGTAAATCAATTAAATTCATTAATGTGATGACTCTTGTAATTATTGTAATTAATATGATCTAAATTATCATTCTTATACATTATAAATTATTCATTAGTATACAAAAATATTTAAACTAATATTAATCTTAATATTAAAAAAACTAAAATAACCAACAAAGAATTGGTCTATTTAAAAAGTAGATGAAGTAAAGTGAAAGGAAGAGATGACAGTAGTCTTCTCTTGTCCTTCTCTTATAAAAGCATCCTTCCTAGAAATAAGCAAAGGTAATAGTCAATACTCAATAGTCTTCTCTACTTATTTATGGCTTTGAAAATGATTTGGCCGCGTGTAGGGAAGCTTCCGTGCTAGTTAATTTAGTGTGACTTAATGCCAATTTGACCACTGTACATTTGAAGTTGCTTCCCTTCCATTTGAATTGGTCAACTTTGGTTGTCTTTGGACTATTGTATTCTTTTAATAGTTTATAGACTATATCAAAACATTTAAATTAATCATCGTACTTTTTTACGGTGATAAAAATAATTCAACCGAGTCGACCAATTCATCTGTAAAAATTTTAGTTTGATTTATTTTAATAATTATTTTTATTAAATATCAATTAATTAATTTATTAATTGGTAAAATTGATAAGTTATTATAAACTAAAATTAATTAATTAATTTTTACTTCACAATCTTATTTTTCAATTAAACTTCAAATTTTTTAATAAAAATCACTTTCAATCGTATCTCAAAAATTTTAAATTTTTTTTAATTTTTGGTCAATTTTATGATTGTTTAATTCCAGCTAAACGTTTTAAACCTTAAACTTCTTATTTTATTAGTTTAATTTTCAGTCCGATTTTTAAAATATTAATTTTTATAAAAATATAATAAAGGCATTTATTAGATTTTGGACAATCTAGATTGGACAAAATTAAGTAGGATTAGCGAAATAAATTAAGAAATATATTTTTAAATTTTACTTGAATCCAAATTTAAAATTTACAAATTAATTTGATTAACTGAAATTAAAATAATATTATTATTTTTAAATATTAAAATAAAATACTATTTCAAAATTCAAAATTTTAAGTCTTTTCAATCTTAATCAGACTTTGAACTACTCTTGAGTCAAAAAAGGGGACTAGTCTAAGCTGGACTTTAATCCGATAGAAAATTTCCTTTTTTATTAATGTATTTTTATTAAAAGTTTTTTTTTCCGAAATGATAATAATATTATTTATTAAATTACTTACATTTAAAATCATGATGCGACGTCGTTAATGCCGGTCTAACAAGGCAAGCTGTCTATTTCATTAGGGATTCAGAATGACTTTGATTTAGATGAAAATTTGACAGTTTCTACAATCCTAGTCATTACTTGCACAACAACTACACCACTCAACATGATCTTCCAATTAGAAAAGCAAAGCCAACCATCTACCAACCAACCACTAAGTTTTCTTTGTTTCTTTTTTTCCTTTTAAAATTTTAACAAAACCTAAACCTATTATTATTATTAGAGTTGGTAATAGTCCGATTTGAGCTTGGGTTATTATTCATTTTCTCGTAAGTTTTAATAAAATAATATCGTTTTAATAAATTAGCTCTCCGTGTATTAATTAAAATAATAATAATTTTTTTCAAATTAAGTTGGATTAAATACTTTATTTTTTAAACGGAGGAATCCGCAGCTGCTACCATTTGAATGCGTAATGAGTAAACTTCTTGATTGACTCAATAGCCTGTAAATTACATCAATCAAGTACTCCACACTAGACAAGTCTTGTATGACAGACTCGATCGAAAGAGCGTAAGTAGGAAGAATCGAACACAGGACCTTTTGACTCCATACTCTTCTACTCCTCCAACTCGACCACCTCTAGAGCCGGATTAAACACTCTAAACCTAATTCTAGTTTAAATTATAACCAAATTAAATGTTGTACATTGATTCTGAATCATGTCTAATTGAATTATAATTAAAATATCTAATAATTATTTAAATTAAATATTAATTATAAATTGTTGAATATATTTAAATATTAATTAGCATAAAATTTTAATAAATTTATCAATTCTTAATAGTTTATCTCGATTAAAGGTTCATTATTAAAAGACTCATAAATTTAACAAGATAATTCTTATTTAATATAAAAAAATTATCAATTACAAAACTATTTTAGGGACCCACAATAATGTCTATTATGGGGTTTAACATGTCATAACAAATAAAACAATACATCAAGCAAGAAATTTAACATAATATGATTTACAAAAAAACTAACACATGTTAATATGATATTCTAAAGTCGTGTTATGTATTATAATTTTCAAAATCAATTAATTTTTTATAAAAATAAAATTAGTGTCGAAATTAAATTTTCTCAAAAAAATTTAGAAATAAAATTAGGGTGGAAAATGATGTTTCTAAATAAATTTAAAAATAAAATCAATACAATAATTATTTTTAATGGAGCAGCCCATGAGCTAGGCCTATGTTCAGATTGACTTGAGATATAATTATTTTAAGTAAAACAAAATCATTTTATTTTTAAAAATTAGGTCTCAAATAAACCTGAATTTGGGCAGTTCAAACTCGCATCTAATTAAAAAATAAGTTGTTTTATATTTTTAATTTTTAATTTTTTTTATGGCAAAAGGTTAGTCTTGCCATTTTTTTTGCCATCTCTAATTTGATGGGACCCATATCCTATATTTTCCCAAATTAAATTTGTTTTGAATCTTTTTTTTTTCCTGTCAATACTCAAAGCAAAGATACCATTGGGTCCATATCTACTTAGCTTTTGGGCCATAGGGGTTTTTAGTTGAACTAAACAAAAGATGGCCTAACTAAACCCAAGTTTTATTTGGGTAATGGACCAATCCATGATGGTAGCTCTCAAAGGTTTAAAGATTTGAGTAAGAGAATTTTTACGTGTAGTCTGTTCAAGTAATTAGTTCTTATCTTACCCTATTAAATCTTATTAACACATTTATATAAAGTTTACATAATTATGTGAATAAAATCTCACAAAATAGGGTGAGAACAAACCATTTATTCCAGATAGTCTATTCCCGGTTAGTCGGTGGAGTGAATATACATTAAATTTACTAACATTAGTTCTGCATTAGATCTTCTATCCTACATATTACGTTCCAACTCTCTTTTCGTCCCAAACCGACATCGTTTTATGTATAAACGAATTTAAAATGATGTCGTTTTTAAGAGGAACATGGTTGAAACAAGCTAATTGGGACAGTAGATCTAAACTCGTTTCAAGAATATCGCTTTATTCTAAATTATTAAATAATTATATTTAAAACACAAGTTTTATAAATAGAGATGGTAATTTTTGTTCAGCTATATCTAATTTATAATTAATGAGTACATTGGAGTTGATCTAGCAAACTTGAATTTGAAACTAACCTTAAAACTCAAAACAATAAAGTAAAACAATGTTATTTTTGGAAATTAAATAAAAAAATTTAATTAGGTTTGATTAGGCCTGAACCCAAGCTAACCTTAGCTATTACCACGCCTGTTTACAATATATTACGTGCAATTAATAATTTATTTAATAAACATAATTAAGTATATTAACTTTGATGTAGATCAACCCAATTTCTTATTATTGATCAAACTTAAATTCAATTTTAAGTTGAATTAAAATCAAATATGTTAGGACGAGTGTAACTTGGATCTAATTTTTCATTATTGATCAATTTAAAAATACCTATCAAACTCTAATTGAAATATGAATTTGATTGAATTAATATCCGAATGCAAATTTAATCAAATAAGATTTAGGTCATTAATTTCAAATTAGGCTAAATTGTATATGAACCTTATTCAACTTTTGCTTTGCTTTTACCGAAGGGAAAAAAAAGATTATAGTAGAAAAAAATAACATCTCACATTCACAATAACCAAACAAACAAAAACAAATATGCATGACAATTGCACTTATATCTCCTAATTTCCTAATTTTAGTTTTTAATTTCTTATATTAAATTATTATAAAGCATTTATAATAAATTGTATAATATCATTGTATTCTTTTTTTAAAATTCACCAAATAATCAAAACTACAGTGTTTAAAGTTCTTTTTATAACCCATTCATCAAAAATTACTTTAATCTTTCTATATAAAAAGAATTCACTTATGAATCCTAAGTATACTCGTTGATTAATTTGATTAATGAATTAACAATATGTATTAAATATTAATTATTATCATATTTATTACGTATTTCTTGATAAAAGACATAAATTTCTACTCTTGTTTAAGAATTAAAAAAAACTCTTATTTTTAAAATTCTCAAAAAAATTTATTTTAAATTTCAATTAAATAATAATAATAAAATACGCATGACATGAATATCTTATGTAGATTAATTAAATATTATTAATATGATAATTCATTTCAACTTTAATCAATAAATTCTACTTAAATTAATATTTTAAGATAATTATAATTAATTATAAATTTGACTTAAATTTAATTCGAGTTTAAGAGTTTGATTAACTGTTAATATAAGTAGCATTTGAGTACTACAATTGTGTGATGTTGATGGTACTTATATTTAATTATAATTTTTTAAGTATATATATATATATATAAGATATTATAAAAAAAATAAAGGAATTTGGAATTGATTATATGGGACCCCCCGGTTCTTCAATAATTCTCCACTAAGGAAAAGGAAGCTGAGTATGAAACTAGGAAAAATGAAACAAATGAAAAAGCTTTTTCATATTGGTAGGGCCAAGAGTTTTGGAACTATTATTTTAGTAGTTATTGTATTTTTTTATAATTTAAATTATTTATGTGTCCTTTAAATTATTTGTTAATGTACAATGATACTTTAAATAAAATAAAAAATATAGCCTTTATATTACGTAGGAGTAAAATTGCGTATTATCAAGCTTCTCAAAATCAGTGTAACGAGTACCATATCGTACTAGCCTAAAACTGGCACCGGTATGAGTGTACAGTATACCGCTGTCAAATTCTGGCAGGTACCGGCCGTTTTCGGTCGGTATCAGCCGGTACCGCATGTATCCTTAAATTTCGTTCCATTCTGGTAAATATATTAAACTTCAGGGACCATTTTGCAAAAAATTAAAATCTAACCCTAAAATTCTAACCCCCCTCGCGATTGCTTCTGCTCACTGCGCCTCACTCACCCTCTTCTATCTCTCTCTTCGATCTTCAATTTTTCTCTCTGTCCGTCGTCACCGTAGCCGGCGCCGTTCCTCCCCGCCGTCCCTCTCCTGGTCTGGTGGTCTCCTCGACTCCTCATCTTCTCCTTTATCGTGGAATCGTGGTCGTCTCCTGCGGTCCTACCTTCGTCGACGACGCCTCCCTGGTCTGGTCCATTTGGCTTGCCTCGCGTCTCCCTCTACCGCCGGCTCCCTCTGTCGCCGGCTCCCTCTGTCGCAACTCGCAACATCACCGGCCACCGATCCACCAAACGCACCACCGAAGGCTTTTTCTGGGTTTGTGTTTCAAGAAATCTGTTATTTATCGTGTTTTCCACTTGTTTGTACTTGATTTATCATTTTATTGTGTTGGATTATGGATTGGATGATGAATTGGTTTATTTCTGGTGTTGAGTTGAAGTTGAAATTCGTATCCGTGGTTGAAGGCTTGAAGCCTTGTTTCGATTATATTTGTATTTTCTGCTGGTGTTAGTTGAAAATTGAAGTTGAAATTGGAGGCGAATGCTTGCTGCTGTGCTGACCTGAATGAAAATTGAAGTTGAACTGTTGAAGCCTAGTTGAAGTTGAAGCAGCTGCTCAAAGGGGTTGTCTTTTATGTTGTGATTGATGAAGAGTTGAAGTTGATTCTGTTATGCTATGCGGAAGGTGTATTGAACATTTGACAATTCAGCAATGTTGAAGGATTAATGTTGAAATTACAT
>JAOSBM010000206.1:42652049-42662648 GCA_027568955.1 Erythroxylum tenue
GGAAAGTCCCAGTTGATTGAGTTTGATTTTACAGTTAATCGCCCGGTGACTCGATCTTGCACTAGGAAACATAACAGACACACGTCCATCTGTCTCCAAACTTGATCCTAAAGCATTAAAGTGTATCTTCCTTGCGTACTCTCAACTCCAGAAAGGTTATCACTATTATTCTCCTGAATTGCATCGTTATTTAGTGTCTTCTGATGTCACTTTCTTTGACAATACTCCATATTCCACAAACGTGCAATATCCTTATTCCCCTGAGGTTGATTTTCTTATCTATCAAGATCACCGGGTGGGGTTGAGTCTGTTTCCCATCTTTTGGACATTCCACTCCCTTGTCCCCCTATCACCCAAGTTTATTCTTGACGATCCCGTCCTTCCGCAGGTCCTCCCATTACTCTAGTTTCGCAAGTTGATGACACTTCTATGGACTCTCCGCCTCCACCAGTTGTGTCCTCCAGAGATCCAAGTCTTGACCTACCCATTGCTCTTCACAAAGGTAAACATTCCTATAAGTACCTTATATCTTCATTTGTTTCTTATGAGTCTCTTTCACCTGTTTCTAGTGCCTATGTGTCTTCCTTAGACTCAGTTGTTGTTCCTAAGTCTGTAAAGGAAGCTTTCTCTAATGAGGGGTGGAGACGAGCAATGTAGGAACAAATGGATGCTAACCAAACGTGGGACTTGGTTGAATTATCTCCGCAGTTGGATGCAAGTGGGTGTATACTATCAAGATGAATCCAGATGGTTCTGTTGCTCGCTTGAAGGCTCAGTTAGTGGTTAAAGGCTATGCTTAAACATATGGTATTGATTATATGGAAACCTTCTCTCCAGTTGCCAAAATGTCGACTCAGTTGTTGTTCCTAAGTCTCTAAAGGAAGCTTTCTCTCATGAGGGCTGGAGACGAGCAATGTAGGAACAATGGATGCTAACCAAACGTAGGACTTGGTTGAATTATCTCCTATGAAGCTGGAAGTTGGATGCAAGCGAGTGTATACTATCAAGATGAATCCAGATGGTTCTGTTGCTCGCTTGAAGGCTCGGTTAGTGGTTAAAAGCTATGCTTAAACATATGGTATTGATTATATAGAAACCTTCTCTCCAGTTGCCAAAATGTCTTCTGTTAGAGAAGCAATCACCATGGGCATGGTTTGGGAGATTAAGTGAAGTTGTTATCAACTTTGGCTTAAAGCGAAGCCATTATGATCATTCTTTATTTTGTCACATTGAAGTCTTACAGAAATTTTATAGATATATTCTACAAGAAAATTAAATAACAAGTACTTCGTTCTGAATGTTCTCATATCAAATAATGTCACTTTTTGTTTAAACGGCAAAATGTTGCTATAGTGCGAATGTGTCACTATTTATAGAATGCACCCATACCACAAAGAAGCAAACAGGTAGTCCACATTGCTTTTTGAATTTTATATATAGTTTCAAATTGATCCAGCCCGAAGATAACAAATGCAGCAATCTAAAAATTGATTTCTAAAATCAACTTCCTATTTTACAAAAAGTTATCAAATCAATGTGTTATCAAGGAAATTAATAAAGACAAAGAGTTGTTGGTAATAACACTCTGCTAAATACTGATGCACTATATGCAAATAGATGGACAAAGCTAAAACAATCGAATGTAATCTAAAATCAATTGTACAATCTGCTTAAAACTTTAGTCATATTGCCGTACCGAAATTTAGGTTGCAACAGATTACTTCCACAAGCAACAAACTCCATAGGTTTTCCAGCCTCAAAACATGTAGGATGAACATAGTGAAGTTTTGGGGCCTGCTCTTTCATATTGACTTTTATCAGAACTCCATCTACACTCATCAACATTTTAAACAACCAAACCATAAGGTTTAATGAACCAGATTCAGTGACATGGCGGAAAGCAGTTAAGATTAGTCAAGCTCTTGAATTCGTGTACTAAAAGATTAGAGGCAATGGTATAAGTCATATAGCCACCATGAGAAAACAGATCAAGACATTCTTGACTTTGATTGCATTTATGCAATAATAACATTGATCATAAATTCATTTAGATTTCATTCTACCATTTGCATAGTGATTCTTCTGCTATCAGATGAGCGTTATAAAAAGAACAAATCATAATAAGCAATTTCAACGATATAAACATGTATGGCATGAAAAACTTAAAAGTAATGTTGCATGTAAACACCAGAGGCAAAAACTAAACAGAAAGAGGATGGAGTAGAATACGACTGTGAAAAGCTCAGAGGAAAGATATGCAGAATATATCGTCACTCTAGAGGCACAAAATAAACACACATAAAACATTTAAAGTTCTCCAGTATCATCTTACCTTTCCTAGTGCCGAAAATCATGTTGTTGAGATAAATAACCATAGGGCCTCTTTTGGCCAGCATCTTCCCGGGGACAACAACAAGATCATGCAAGTGCGACATAGGATCTTCAAGTAACTACTTAATGCATCAAGAGATTATAATCAAAATAAATCGATTGCCTCAAGAACTAACACATTATTTATATAAATAGAAAATGTTATAAATAAAACAGTGTTATACTGAAATAACTGCTTGATGCAACCAATTAGATTATTTTGGATTGTCAAAGCAGCCAAACTGCTTAAGTGAGGCAACATATATTTAAAATAAATGAAAGTTACACTCCTAAACATTTTACCAACTCATGAATTGATGACAAACCATACTTAAATCTTCATGAACACTGGTCAACTTTCTCATAGTACATGCTCAAGTTACACTAGTTCATGAAAATAATACCGCCAAAAAGATAAATTTAGATATCAATCACTTTTGAAAATTTCAATTAAGCAATATGAAACATTAAACTCTCGCATAAGATCAAATGAAGCCTCAGGTCAAAATAACTGAGTGTTGACACCGACTACTAAGAAATACCACATTTACTGCAAAGACATTCCAATTTAAATACCAAAATCATTAGCTCCATTTCGAGGAAGGAACTTAGAAAATTTACCTTTTCCCACATAAATGTTGGCATTGAAATAAATGAAGTCAAGATTGTACATCCAGGACGAATGTATCCCTCCAGCTCAACAGGCATATTCGCCAACCATTCAAATATCTGTTAATAAATGTGACTACATGTTAACCAACTCCTGATATCCAAGATAACATAAAAAATTCTCTCTCCTTCAAATACTAAACTGCAACAGGAATTCTTTAAAATACTTGGTGGCGGAGCCTTCTAGGAAATTCTGCAGGATTCCAGTCATAAAGCTTGAATGAGATCCGACCTGTTGGGCACTAAACATATTTTCACAAAAGAATTCATCAATAATAGCTGCTTTTCTTAAAAACATCCCAAAAAATTGATGAAAATGCACAGAGGAATTGACAGCATTCATTCAGCAAATCAGTAGACACCCACCAGAGATGAGTAAGCAGTCTTATTGTCACAATTTGAAGGGGATAATGCAAATCTTGAATCCTCTTTCCCAGCATCCATTTGGGTTTCACCAGAAGCCCCACAGGATAAACCACTATCACTAATCCGATTCTGGGAATTGGGATCAGAACTAGGTGAGGGGAATCGTCCATTTTCAGACTCAACCAATGTTTCCCTCTCAACTACTTGAACATCTGCCACACATAAGAGAGAAAAAGAAAACCGTTAGTTCCACACCCAACAATCAAAACACTAAACCAAATCAAGCCCAACTTGCAAAATCCAACCTTTCCCAGCTTCACCGTCACACATAGTTGATTGATTCGGCAAGTCCTCCAACACTCCCTTATCACCAGCACCACGTGAGTCATGGGTCTTTCTTCTCCGTCTATTATTGTGACGCTCTAATTTTCTCCTACAACTACGTTTCCCTTCGTCAAAATCAGTCAACGGGTGAAACCTGGCGCCAAAATTCACATGCAAATGCACACACAACAACTTGAATCACCATCACCAGTATAACAATCAAATTAGAATGAAAAAGATTGAAAAATATAAATAATCAAATCCAAAAAAACCAGCGTACTTGCCGCACTGTTGACAGTATCTCTTGATCTCACCATCAAGACTAACAGAGGTCGCGTTTGCGCAACCCAAACAAACCCTATGCCTCCTATGATAACCCTTAAGCTCACTAATATCCGCCTCACAACCCCGAACTTGGCATCGGATCGCACCAACACCAGCTCGGGCGACCCGAACCCTTTTCTTCCCAGGCAAGCCTTCGTCCTCCAACAACTCGTCGAGTTCGGGGCAGGCGCACGGGACCAGACCCGCAAGAAAGTTGGAGCAGGTCAACCTGGGGTCACGCTTCCTCACCCGATCCTCAACCGGATTCTCCGCTGAATTGAGCTGTGGCGGTGAAATTGGGGAGTCATCGTCAAGGTTTATAGGGAAGTGATCGTCGACAGTGAAGTCCAGTAGATTGGCCCAGTCCCATAGAGAGGAAGAGGTAGGGTCGTCTTCAGGGGGGGCGTTGGTCATCGGAATGTGGAATTCCATCGGACGTTGACCCTCGTCGGAAAGAGGAGATACTGATGGTGGTGGTGGAGATGGTTCCATGAGATTGGGAAAGGGAATAAAAACCCTAGATTACATGATTTGGGGATTTTGGTAAGGTGGCGTAGAAGTCGAGTCAGGTCAGCGGTAGGTGCGGTTCGGTTCGGTTCGGTTGGTTAGTTGGGAAATCGAAATCAACAACTGACAGCCACATGCGTATCCTTTCCTCTTCTTTTTTCATTCTAATTTTTTATCAAGGAAAAAAATGAAAATAACGTCATAACGGCGACGTATTGCAGAGATAAATGCACACATGTGGTTCAAGTTTAACTTTAACTATTTCTAAATTCCTATAATTTATTTTTTTTAATCCTTATACTTTTAAATAAAATCAAACACTATTTTTTCTATTTTAAAAATAATTATAATTTTAAAAATTGATAAAAGTACATATCTTTTATTTATATATTAATTAGATAAATTTAACAATTATATTTTAGTATATAAACATTAAAATTTAATTTAATTTAATCGTTTAATTGTATAAAATATCAACTTAAATAAAATTGTAATAATGATGATATTCTAATTTTTAATATGAAAGAATACTTTTTTATCTACATATTAATTAGATTTGTAATCATGCTAAATTTTTAATATGGGTAGAATATAGAATTTATTAACAAGAATTGGGCTTGGGATAACTATTGTTTAAATAATTAGAACTAATTGTTTGGATAGTCAACCCTTACCATTTATAAACCCTTTAATATTTTCATATTTAGTCAATATGGGACACTCTAACGTATAATTTTTAATAATTATATTTTAATATATAAAAATTAAAAATTAAGTTACAACTAAAAAAATTCATATATTTATATATTTAAAATCATTCATTTAATTGTCTAAGTATAAATTTATAATGATAATAATAAGATTCTAAATAAATATTATAATTTTTTTATATTAAGGAACAACTTTTTTTCAGCTATCAAATATCAAAACGATAATTTAAGAAAATGTGAACTTGACAAGAGTGAGATTGTGTGGTTGTGGACACGATGGGTTGCGTATGAGCAAAGGGATAGGGACTACCAGGAGTTAAAAGTTAAAGAGTCAGAGTAAGACGTGAGTATTAGAATTTAAGTGAAGCATCGCCGTCAATAAGAAGTGGTTAATCATTTGGAATTTATTAATAATAATAATAAATATATTCTTTCGTAAGTAATTCTGAAAGACAAGACAAGACATCACTTCCTGTCCTGCCCCTCCATTTAGTGAATCGTCAACCAGAAACTGTAATAAAATAGGACAATTTATTCAGGTTGCCAGGTGACCTGTCCCTTTTTTTTTTTTGGCAATGATAAGAATACTTCATGAAATCTTCAATTATTTATTCATTTATGAATTATATGTTTTGAATATGTTTAAAATATTAATAAAATTCATGTTCACTATATATTGAATCAATGAATTAGTATTCTAACAATAAAAATTATAGATAAATTAATATTTTAATATCTTAATATTAAATAACATATTTAGAATTAATTTTTCTAATATAACCAAATATACGTAAAGTATATAAGAACTGAGGCAAGTTAGTAATGAACTGAGGCAAGTTATAAGACTCGTTTTTACTTGGGTCAAACCTGGTTTAAGCTCGAGTAGGCTTGGGGTGTTGAGTTTTAGTCTCTTATGGGACGAATATAAGAGATTTCAGCATCATTTATTGGAGAAATACTACATATTGATTTGAAGAAACCTCCACGTAAAAAATAATCTCTATATTAATTAAGGATAAGGTTACGTATTGTTATATTTCTCTAGATTATACATATAAGCGAGATTTTTATTGGATTGTTATTATTATTGTCGTTTTGAAGAAACCTCTACAAAATGACTTTGGTCATTCTTTTTTTTGTGTACAAGAGAAAAAAACATCAAATTAATGCAAAGCGCGCGGGAATATCGTGTCGTGGGCATTTCTGCGGAGAAACTCCTGGATACTAAAAGGGGGCTCCTGTAAGACATGAAGGCCCGGACTTAATCTGCTAGCGAAACGAGCGAGATAATCTGCGCACTGGTTCCCTTCTCGAAAGACATGCTGGATGTGAGTAGTCCACTCCCGATGCAACAGCTAGTGGATACCTGTTACCAAAAAAGACACCTCTGTCAGCATAGTAGGAGGATCAGAGAGAATATTAATAACCTCGAGTGAGTCCACCTCGATTACCACTCGTCTAAATCTCAGGTGCCAAGCCACTATGAGGCCTGAGTACACCCCCTGTAGCTCTGCAGCCACAGGCGAGCTCAACTCAAAGTGTTGCTAGAAACCCCCTTGTCATACCCCATTCCAATCCCGATGAGGACTTTGGTCATTCTTTAAATCTTGATTCAAAAAAAATCAAAAGTTTGATTGAACTTTTAGTCAAACTCGGGCTTTAGTAAAAATTTTAGAAACCAGGTCGACCTATTGTTATTCTTAATAAAATACAAAATTATTAAAATTGTTAACAATATCTTTATTGATCTAATTTTAATTTAGAAAGTAATAACATACTTTTATATACTTATTTTGTAAAAGAAGGTGAAAATACATTAAGGTTATATTCTTTATTTCTCATATTAATTTATAAAATATAGTAAACCACAATTTTAGTAAGGTTATATTCTTTATTTCTCATATTAATTTATAAAATATAGTAAACCACAATTTTAGTAACAACCTTTATTCAAAAAAAAAGTTTTAGTAATGATAGAAAGGTATATATTATATTCTAGGGAGCCATAAATCATATTTCATATATTGAAATGTACATTTGTGCTTACTCGTATATAAGATATATAATTTTTAAATTTAAAAAATGATTAATTTAAAGTCAGAAATGTAATTATAAAAAATGAATTTGAGGTAGTTGATATTAATAAAAATTTTAAAAGACAAGAAGCATTGTTGTGAATTTCGTATTGTATCGGTCGGTACGGGTATAGGTGGTACCGGTGATTTAGATGATTATTATATATGTATATATATCATATATAGATAATTATTATATATAGAAATAATTAAAATATAATAAAGATATATATAAACTAAAATGAATAAGATATAAATAAAAAATAAATTAAATAATCTACAACTTTACAATATGACAATGGACTATTTTGTAAATTATATAGTACAACTGTATAATGTACCAATATAGACTATTTTACAATTTTTAAAAATTTTATGGACTATTTCATAAATTAAAAAAAATTGAAACGGTATCTGGTGTCAATCGATACCAGTACAGTTCTATTCCAGAGTTTAATTCGATAACGAATCCGATACGGCATTCATAACAATGTCAAAAAGTGATCAATCATTTTAATTTTAATAATAATAATAAGTATATTCTTTCTTGAGTAATTATGAGAGACAAGCCATCACTTCCTGCGCCTTTATTTTGGTGAATTGTCAACCAGCAAAGGTAATAAATAGGACAAATTACTGAGGCTGACGGGCTGTTGCTTCCTTTGGGCAGACTTTTTCTATTTTGTAAAGATAAGAACATATTTTAATTTCAAGGCGCAGGTGAATTGGTAAGGGATTCTTTTGATTTAAGTGAGGTCGTGAGTTTGAACCTTCCTCATGTATGCAGTCGTTTAAAATTTGGAGCCAGAGCTTTGTCTCCCGCAAGGAACCTACCCAGTTCGAGCGGGGATTAGTCTGGGTGTGGAATGACTTAAAGGTACCTTCCTATAGTTGGGACCCGCCTAAGACACCTCGTGGGCAACCAAAAAAAAAGATAAGAACAGATTTTAAAATTTTGGAGTAGAAATTACAGATAAGATAAAAATTTTAAAGCTTAAAATATTTCATTTAAATTGTTACAAAATTATTTAAAATGAATATAATTTAAAATTTTAAAATATTATTAAAAGAGATTATTTTTACTAATAGAATAATTTTAATTTTAATTTTAAAAAACACAAAAATATAAACTATCTCATTAAAAAAAATCGTTCTCTTGTGAGAGTTGAAGAAAGGTTATTAATATATGCAATTTTCTCTTTATATTTTTTTAATAAAGAGACTTTTTTTATATCTCAAACATTATATTCATTCTCATTTCTTATCATATTTATTTCATTCTTATTATCATTCTCTCGTGTAAATCAATCGTTTCTTTAATATTTTAATATTAAATAACATATTCAAACTAATTTATACTAATATAACCAAATATATGTGAAGTATAAGAATATTAATGAGTTGGGTCGAATCGGAATCCGACCATTAGATTCATTTTTTCTCGGGTCGAGCATAGTATAAACTCGATTAGGCTAAGGAGTGTTTTTTATTGTTACAAGGGAAAACTACACGAAAACGCTAAGTTACGTAATGTCTGCGGTACAAAAAGCCGTGTTGATCACAGAGCAAGGGAACTCAGACTAGCGTCGGAGGCTCCTGAAGAAAATGGAGGCTGGGTCTAGCCGATGTTGCAAGGGCGGCCAGATAAAAAGGAATTGAGAAATTTGTGTTTATTGATTTCTTGACACTGTACATCAATAAAGAATGAATATATACAAGAGTCTGTTCAGAAAATAGACAAAAGAATATATACGAAAATGTTGGAATAACTGAATCTGGTAGAGGGACCAGACTCGTCTACAAAGGCATCATACGGTAGTGGAGTGTTCCTTGATATGCCTCCGCAACATGAACGGTCTGGAGAGAACATTCATCTTGGAACGAAGGGAATCAAACTTAGTGCGAGATAGAGGTTTGGTTAAGGCATCAGCAACCTGATCATGTGTGGAGATATGGGAGACTCGAAGTTGTTGAAGTTGAACTTGTTCCTGTACGAAGTGATAATCTAGAGCAAGGTGCTTCATCCTAGAGTGAAAGACAGGATTGGAGCAAACATAAGTCGCACCAACGTTGTCACAGAAGATAGTCGGAGAAGCGACAGGTGAAACATGAAGTTCGCCAAGCAGATTGCGGAGCCAGAGTAGCTCAGCAGAGACGGTAGCAACCGTTCGATACTCAGCTTCGGTGGAGGACCTGGCAACTGTGCGCTGATGCCGGGACTAATGGGAACAAAATGGGCGGGGGGTGACGGTACAGGTGGAGGTTCCACCGAAGGGGGATGGGGTGCAGACTCGGAAAGCGACGGATAGGGAAAGATATCGTCAAAGAAACGAACATGACGAGAGATATAGATCTTTTTGGTGGTAGGATCAAAACATCGATAGGCAAATTGGGTGAGAGAATAACCAAGAAAAATGCTGGGAAGAGAACGAGGTTGGAGTTTATGATCGACATACGGACAAAGCCAGGGGAAGTAGAGGCAGCCGAAAGCATGAAGCTGGGAGTACGTGGGTGAGGTCTTGTGAAGAGCTTCAAAGGGTGTTTTCATGGACAGGAGAGGAGTCGGTAACCGATTGATGAGGTAAGTGGCAGTGAGGGCAGCGGCAGACCAAAATGTGGGCGGTAAATGACTGAAATGGAGGAGGGATCGGGTGGTTTCAATGATATGGCGATGTCGGCGTTCAGAAGCGCCATTGAGTTCAGGGGTGTGAGGAGGAGTAGTAAAGTGAGATATGCCATTTTTTGAGAGGTATAAACCAAGTTTGATATATTCACCACCATTGTCGGTATACAGCGACTTAATTTGAAAACCGAAAGATTTTTCAACAAGACTTTTGAAGGAAAGAAAGACATCAAAAACATCGGATTTGTGTTGTAATGGATAAAGCCAAACATATTTTGTAAAATGATCAACAAAAATGATGTAGTAATGGAAGCCATCAAAGGAAGTGACAGGAGCAGGTCCCCAAACATCCGAGAAGATCAACTCGAGTGATCGGGAGCTGCGAAGGCGCTGAGTAGAGAAGGGAAGTTTGTGACTCTTAGCACAAGCACAGGAACACACACAGAGGCAGAGGAGAGGAGGGAGAGCGGAGAGGCAGACGAGAGCATAGATGCGACTGAATACAACTGGAGGGATGACCGAGAAGATGATGAAGAACAGCAGGACTGGACACGGTGGTAAGATGAGCAACAGGGGCGGAAGAGGGGATGGGAAGACGGTAGAGATCACCGGGACACCTCCCCATGAGAAG
>JAOSBM010000206.1:42662748-42685251 GCA_027568955.1 Erythroxylum tenue
CCAGGCCGGGTAATTTGAGCCAGTGAGTTTGAAAATGGACTGCATGTTTAAGGAAATGAGATTGGAGGAGCTATCAGTTACTGGGAAAGCATCAGGAGCCATGATCGAGAAAATTTTTTTTACAGGTATGCTTACTGCTCTGATACCATAAAGAGGAATTGAGAAATTTGTGTTTATTGATTTCTTGACATTGTACATCAATAAGGAATGAATATATACAAGAGTCTGTTCAGAAAACAGACAAAAGAATATATACGAAAATGTTAGAATAACTGAATCTGGTATAGGGACCAGTATCGTCTACAGAGGCATCATACGGTAGTGGAGTGTTCCTTGATACCAGATAATCTGCACTTTGGTTATCTTCTCTATAGACATGCTGAAACTTCACCTCCCGAGGTTGTCACATAAGATCCTGAATACCTGCTATCAAAAAAGCGTAATCAGCTCCAAAAAGACGAGAAGAGGAAAGAATATTGATCACTTCTAACGAGTCGATTTTCACGACGATCCGTCTAAAATCAAGAATTGAAGGAGTATTTGAAACGTCCAAGTGAGATTAAGAATTTTTAGAGTGACCACACTTTTTGCTCATGCAAACTACCTTCCGTTCCTCTTAAAATTGAAGATGATGGTTTGTAGAAAACTAAACTAAAGGTCCTTTATTTTTCCACGGATAATTATTTTGAAATTTCTAATATCCCGTGCCTAAGCAGTTGATTAAGTTGAAAGAGGTTAAAGATAATAAACCAAAAAACCAAATTGAAACTAAACTACTGTATTATATCATCATAAAATCAATTAAAGATTAAAGAATTTTGTAGGAATCTAAAGAGGGCCAATTAAAGATTGAATAAGCACAAGACTTCCCACTTTATTGAAATCTGGGCAGGGTCTTAATGTGAGCAACCTTCTCTTTGTATTTTTACAAAAAGATTATATTTGTAACTTGAACTTGTGACCATATGATCACATAAGAGTGACTTTATCGATTGCTCCAAGGCTCACCCTCTTTTTAATAAAATTAATGAATTTGAAAATTTATTAAAGAAGACTATTTTTATTATAAAAAATTCAAAGTTTAATTTAAAAAAGGCTGTTAAATAAAAATTAATTAATTTATTTTAGTTTATAAAAACTGATTGTTTTATAAAAATTGACCTATTAATTAATAGACTTATCAATTTTTAACAACAAAAAATATTAAACTAAATTAAACCGAAAAGTTAACAACCAAACTACAAAATTGATCAATTCATAATTTTTACTATTAAAATTACTGAGCTAATTTGGTTTTTAAAACAATGAAAATTAATAAGTTCAACTCTAATATGTTCAAATTAATAATAAATATATAAATATAAATTTGAGAAGATATAGTTAATTTTAGTGTTTTAAAAATTGAACCGGTTTAATCAATTTAACAATGAAAACTTTGAACTGATTAAATTTTTGGCTCAATTTTTAACTTTTCAATTTGATTTAATTTAATAATCTTTATTTTTAAAAATATTTTATTTATTAATTAATTGACCAAAATTTTAAACTAATTAATTTTTATAAACTATAATAAATTAATTAATCTTATTTAACAGTCTTTTTTTAATAATAAGGTGGTTAATTTTTATTTAACAATATTTTTTAATTAAAATTTAAAATTTTCAATTAAAAAGATAAAATTTAATTATTTTTAAAATTTAATTAATTTTATAATAATAAATTGAACCTTTTAAATTTTTTATTTTTAAAACATTATCGATTATCGATTTTTTTTCCTAAGTAGTGGTTAAATAATAAACTTTGGGAATCGAGAGCAATTTCGGTCTTCCAAAGCAAAGAGCGAAAGGGCTGATAAGGGTTAGGGTTTTGCTTACTTTATCGATATCCACAAATTTTTAGGGTTTACCAATCCCTTCTAGAATGCCGAGATACAGGAGCCGAAGCCGGAGCTATAGTCCCCGTCGCCGGAGCAGAACTCCACCTCGTTCAGGGAAGCGATACCATGAAGAAGATCCTCGCGATCGCCACCGGTCTTATAGAGACCGCCGCTCTCCGGCCCCCACCGGCCTGCTCATTCGCAATCTCCCTCTTGACGCTAGGTTTCACTCTTGCACTCTTTACCGGTGTTAATTATGGTAGAAATTGTGATAGAAGCCTTGAATTGGAGATGAAAGCTATGTTTAACTGATATTTCTATTGTTGAGTATGGTTAATTTATTTGTTTTAGGCTTTTGCGTCTGTTTTATTTGATGCAAGTTTTTAGCGGTATACTTTAATAATTTTGGCAGGCCTGACGAACTTAGAGTTCCGTTTGAGAAATATGGTCCGGTGAAGGACGTGTATCTGCCCAAGAATTACTACACTGGGTATGCTTCTTCAGTTTTAAAATCGATTGGCTTCAACTTTGTTATGTGACGTGTTGATATTGGCACCTCCCTTGTGTTATAGCTCTGTATTCGTTCATTGATTTATTGCGAATCCTGTCTTAGCATTTTGTATAATATGCCGACTTGAAAACCAATATCGACTCCCTCTAACTTATAACTTTTTCCCCCCTTCCCCTTCTTCCCCATAAACTACAATTAGGTGTTAGGGAAAATTATGGTAGGAGGTTGAGGAAACGTACCATTGAACAAGGGCAAGATTCATACTCAATAAAATTGACATTGACGTGGTCGTTGAATAGAATGTTGAAGTTTCATCTTGACTTCTTCTTGGCAAATTTGATTTAGTGTGACAAAATAAGCATATCTTTTTATCATCAAACGTCCTAAAATGAACCATTAGCTCTAGAAGGCATTAAAAATCAAAGATTCCATTGATAAGCATCAGTGCTGATCCTTGGCCTTTTTCTTTATAGATGAAGAGGATAAGATTAAAGCTTTATGAATGAATATCCCATAAAAGCTTGTGAAATTCCGACATACAAAGTGGATGAGTTCAGATAAATTGTAATTATATTATTAAAACATATACAACGATAGAGTATGTAGAGATATTTTGAGAGTACAATAAAGTGCTAGCTTGCATCTTAATTATGTGGGAATTTCTGTTTCTTGTTCCTTTTCTGAAGGTAGAACACATATTGCATCTTAATTATGCTGTAGATTTGTGTTTCATCTTAATGGATTAATTCTCTTCTTATAATTTTGGGGTGTTATGATGTTGAAACTATAGGGAGCCACGAGGCTTTGGGTTTGTTAAGTATCGTTATGCTGAAGATGCAGCAGAAGCAAAGCAACGCATGAACCATAGAGTTATTGGTGGACGGGAGATAAGAATTGTGTTTGCTGAGGAAAATAGGAAAACCCCACGGGAAATGCGTGTGACTGCGCGAATAAGGTTTGATGATGTTTCTTTATTCTTGCAAAATCTTACTGCAGTATTTGGATTTTGTCACATATCTTCTACTTCATTGGAGCTTTACTTAATTGATTCTGCTTTGGACTTCTTTTCAAGTGGGCGATATGGAGACAGCCATAAAGGGAGAAGTCCACCGAGGTCTGCAAGGCGCCGATATTCTTGTCAGTGGAAATACTCGTTTACCCATCTAGTTGAAGTTTATGATGATATGTTCTTGAAATTTCTGTTTTAATTTGAAGCTGCTCATAAGATGGAACTGTTTATGAGTAATTTTGCTTCTTTAATAGATTGGATTAATCTATATCCTTTTTGATGGCAGCTTACTCACGCTCACCTACACCAGCTAGGGGTGACTCAAGGTTTGAATTTCTCTGCCAAAAGATCTTAATGACGTTATATTGTATTCTCATTGGATATTTTTCTTACTTTCTTTCAATACATCTGTTGTTGTTTTAATGATATATGTTCATGTGAAATTGCTTATATTTCCATTTGAATTCCATGTTTCTGTAATGATATACCTTTGGCCCATAAACCATGGAAATGCAGTCCTTTTTTTGTCTTGATCTTCTGCTTTCACTATATCAGTATGAAGTTTGGTCTTAGGTGCTAGTTGTTTGTCAGACACGGTACTGCCTGTGTACCATTGTGTTTGAAATTTTAGCTGCTGCTGGTGTTGTTTGTGCAGATAGTAAAGTGAAAATGGAGACTTTAAAGACATCTGGGTTAATAAAGATTAACAACATAAGAGAGATCATAAAGTGATGGAGGGCGTGCTTATCTGTCAAGAGAACCTCTCTTCCTATGTGTTATCAATTTTGTCATCTTCACCAGTAATTGGCTGCAATGCGTTGCCTTAGATAATTCTGTTTCTGTGGCTTCGATATGGTTGAATGAACTGATTTCTAAACTTGGTATGAGGGATGATTAAATTTGCAGGGGTACTTATTTTTTCTTCCCTATTTTCTATCAACTTTAGAGTAATTTTAGTAAGGATTTAAGTAATTTAGTAAGGAGCTCTGTTAAGTTTGATATGTTGTTTTGCATATACCATCCAGTTAAGAAAGAATATAAAGCTTATAGTTGGACAAAGAAAGAAACAATCTTCAAAGAAGGAAAGCTATTCGAAGGTTTTACTGATAGAGATATGATGGCAATGCCCAAGAAAAAGATAGTTTCATGTTTTAGAAAGTTGGGGCAAAGATCTATGAAGTTGTCAGATGCCGATCAACCAGTACTTTCCTATAGAGCCCAACTCTGAAAGTGTTTGGATTCAAGTTTCATAACTTTTTCAAAGAACTCTGAAAAGGTGCAGGTACAAGTCATATTTTGACAAATTGGATTTTCAATGAGATCTATCCACAAAATTTAGTTGTCTAGAAACAAATCTCAAATGTTACTTGTTCATTGAAATTGCTTTATTTAGGAACTACTCATTAAGACATGCTGGAATGGTCGTTCTTATGGTTTGTTTGATATATCCAGTATATTTAGAATACTGACTAACTTTTTCTTCATGAATCACTTTATGATTGTCTTTTATTACTAATGTGACAGGAATATGAAAGATGAATATTACTCTCCACAGAAATCTAGATCAATTTCTAGATCCCATTCTCCACGTGATGAGAGGGAATATAGGTCGGGCTATAGATCCCCAAGTCCAAGGAATAATGGTAGTGGTCCTCATGATGATAGGGTGTATGCATCTGACAGGTCAAGGAGTCCAAGGCGTATCAGTCACAGTCCATCAGGGTCTCGTTCACGATCCTACAAGTAAATATCTCACTATTTTATGCTATGATTTTATCATTTCATCTCTCCCATAATTGTTCAATGCTATGTCTAGATTGCAATTTGGCTAGAAAGTATCCCTCGGTGCCCTCCAGGGGCTGTTCAGTGTATGCATGTGTTTGACTTTATGTGGTGCTAAACATGCATCTTTGGCTTTGTTTATCTAGTATGGGGCGGTAATATATCATACATAATGCTGAGAGAATTTGATTTAGTTCCCGTGGTTTGAATATATGATCGCAAATTTTTAAGAACCACTCAAGGTTGAACATCCACAATGAACTAGTACCTTCAAGAGCATAACCATGGATTACAAGCTAGCAGAGGTTTAGGCTCTAAATCTTATGTAATTATAAATTGGAACTAAGGCACTGTTCAATACCGGAAATTATTAACTACTTTGTAATTACTCTTTTATTGTTCCTTTACGAAGTTCTGATTGCCCCCTTAACATTTTTTGTACATATCCAACTTACTCCATCTGTGAACGTTATCCACAGCTCTCGCTGACAATCACCAGTTCTCCCTTTTGCTGCACGAGGCTCCTTGGATGCATACTGTGCGCTGACAAGCTAAGAAGAATGTTTATGTGGAAGCTGGATACCTAGAGCTAGGTATTTTGGGCTTTAAAGCTACCTAATGACTTAAGTTACTACTTATCTTGAACTTAAAGACATAAGATGTGGTTCTTCTATTTTGACTGTTAGAATCATGTAATGGTAGTGCATCATGTCGGATTTTACCAATCCTTTTGCATTTGGTTTTTATTGCTACCTGCTTAGAAATTGAAAGCTTTAACGTGCCAATTAAATGCAACTTTAAACTCGTTGAGAGGATTTTCTATGGCCTAGTTTGGAAACCGTAATTTGTACAATTTGGAGTGGTATGGAATGAAGTACCAGACAGTACAACCTACCAATGAATAGTAAAGCCTGAGTAATCTTTTGAAAATTTTTAATTTAGAATCATATTTTTAAAAAATTTTAATTAAGTGTTTTATGTGTTATAATTTTAACAATTAAGTTTAAAATATTAGTTTTGTTGGTATTTTGTTGATTTGGTTGATAAGATAATTTTTGCATATGATACGTCAACGTTTACATGAAAAGTTAATGAACAAATAGGTGTTTATGCTGACCAATATAGTTAACCCATAATTCTTACTTTTTTTTTTGAAAATAGTCGTTACTAACGCGTAAAACAAAACGTTGACAGGAAAGGTTAAAAAAAAAAAAAGCCAAGTCAACAGGTATATTCGAAATTTACTAGCTTTTCACTTTCAACGACAAAAGAAACAGAACTATCTGAATTTAAAATGGAGTATAAATAAGAAGGATGATCAGTTCTAGGTTTGCACTAATTCACCCTTTATTTCAAATCAATCTGTATGCAGCTTCATCTCCCTATTATTTATTGCATCATCTTCTTAAAAAGAGGTAGCAGGTGCCAGCTGTTTCTTAGGGAGCAGGTGGGCGTGTTTTCAAGTCCAAGATGCGGTGGATAATAAGTAGATGAAGATAGGCACGAATTGATTTGAAATAATGGGTGAATGATGAGTTCGAGGGGAGCTTGGTTTAAATACGATAACGATTATACGAATGTGAATGAATATAGTGTAAAATAAGATTGAATATAATTTATAATGATTAATTAAAATAAAAGAATTATTATTATTATTATTAATATTGGTTAATTTATTAAAAATATTAATTTTTAATATCAATTTTTAATATATTTTAATTAATAATATTTAATTACTAAAAATAAAAATATTGTGATTAATTATATTATATTATAATTAATTAGTCGTATTTAATTAATTATATTTTAATTGTTTAAAAGTTAAAAGAAAGAACCAATGTGTGATAAGTCACTGTCACATAGATCATGACATTTGCTTCTTACTCAGGAATGATTTTCATTCCTCTCATATATAACAGTCTCGAGCAATCCCCTAAAGTAGGATATAAAATAACCATTTTTTATTTCTTACCCATTGATATCTTCTCAAACTTATTAACCAAGCACCAATAACTCGACTCCAATCACCAATGAAAAGTTTTAGACAAGTTTCTTTTGAAGTAGATATCTGAATGCCAAATATGGCTTGTAATAATCTGTCCTCCAAGACATACAATGATTCTTTCGCCATTTTAAGCTTTAATTTACCAACTAAAATCTCTCTTAGTATAAATTATGGGTTAGATATATTAATCCACTTAGATATCTATTTGTTCATCAATTTTTTACTATATATATATATATATATATAATGAACAAAAGTAACAAAATATTAACAAGAATAACGTTTTAACAAAAGGTTTTAAAAGTTAATATTAAATTTAAAAAATGAACCATTTAAAAGTTGTTATATTAAAAGCAATTATATTATTACCCCGCCTATTTATAATTCAAGGGACTAAATTCATTTTGATCGGATTAATCAGGTTTGACTTTTGAGTCAGCCCCGCCCTAAAAGATTCTTTTTGGATTCGGATCCGACTGAGTCAATTATGAGTAATTGGAGTGCTCTCCTTTGAAGCGAAAGTATCAAATATCTCTTTGAAGTTAAGGGATCGAATTATGTTTGATTGAACAATATTGTTCTGGTTATCAACCACAATATCCAAAGAAGTCCATATCAAATCAAATAAGGCTGTAAAGCTTAAAGAAAGAGGTACACCTATCAGTTTTTGCTTAAAAGCACTCTGAAAAATTGCAAGCAACCAACAGTATTTGCTCCTGGCAAACTGCCTTAAAATTATTGTGAACATGGGAATTACATGCTGTGCTTTGGTTTGTCATTCCAAGGGGCACGCCTTCTCAAATTCTTGTTGCTCCTTGCGACACATATCAAATTCATTAGTATGGTAATACATGCAACCAACATAAGCATCCATATCCTTTGTACACTTTTGGTGAAGATCCTTCAACCTGCATCACATCGCAAAATGAGGACCATGATCACAACGCAGACATGTTCCTGCTCTTTTTTCGACCATGACGTAACAAAATGTTTAGACCTCAAAATAAACCGTTAGATCAATGGAATATTCTATGCTGTAGTACAAGATGCAGAGATTCAAAGTATGATAACCAAAAAGCTGACAAGTATGAAATATGCAAAAACAAAAACAATTGGCAACTTCAAATACAGTACTCAACTCGGAGATCCTGTAATTCAATGATTCTCGTAACAAAATCCGGGAAGGAATAATTTGATGGCATCTTACGATCTATAGAGCAACCATATAAACCAAAAAACAGGAAGCAAGAAGTAGGTGTTGAACATCCACTCATCTGCAACATACACTTCAGAATACTGTCACCTGAAATATTATGTTCCCTGGAGATAGATGTGGTTATGGGTCTGCGAGAGTTGTGGTTAGATAGGGTTTGGGTAGTGTTTGATGAATGGAAAGGGTATTTCCTTTGGCGACCTATAGTTATAGGCTTAGGTTCCTCTACGAGAACCTGATTTTTTTGAAGTTTGAAGTCCTTAGACTGTGATGGAATTATGCATACCTTCTTATTAACTTGGCCCCTTTAAATACACAGCAGTGGAATAACCCACCATAAGAATAGGAAATCATGGGAAAGTGGAGGCTAATTTCCTAACAAAATGGAAAGAAAATTCAACTGCAAAAATAGCAACAGAACTGAAAAGTAGAAGTCATGACAGAAAATGTCCATAAACTTAGCAAACATGATCATATGCCTTAATCTTGTTGTCGTGTCTTGAACTTGCCATGAGTGAATCTCTGGTAGACAGTTGTAGTGCTAACATTAAACCATAGCCAAGATTGATAAGGTACTAAAGATCGGTAAAATAAGAGGTTTTAAGGTTTTAAGTCATGACTATATATATTCTTAAATTGTTAACACAATTATTTCCATAGCATAAAAACATCTTATTACCATATCAAAAGTTAATCCTTATTTAGTGCAGGGGATCTAAATTTGCACTCCAGAATGCTCGTAAAATTTCTATAGTGCTGATCGGTATAGCTGAAATTTCAATTGCCCAACTAAAGAACATATAAGGGTTTGACGTAGGAAAATGGCTGTGGGAATGGGCAAGGGTTATATGAACTATAATGTATAATATGACATTCGAGTTGATTCCATGATATAAGTTCATTCTATACCGGACTAGACCAAAATAGGCTTATATGCATTCTCATATTTCTATGCAATAAAGTTAATCACCCCAAAAACTCCACTCACATTTAAATTTCAGTTGAGAACATCTACTCTGTAATGTAACTTATCTGACAAGATGGTATAAACATTGTTTAGGAGAAACAATACACAAACATAAAATGCTTGGGACTTGATAGAACAACATGCTTGCCTAAACCTTTCTAGGATGAACTTCTACATTCAGCCAAGTTTTGATAAACCAGCAGGTAGGTGCAAACTGTGCAGCAATTTCAATACCCAAAAGCTCCTAACTGAAGAAGAATCCCAAAGAACAGAAAACAATGCCACTTATCTTGCAATGCCAGTACAATGAAAAAAGTACTTGATCAAATATTCAAGTCTAGTGATCAAGATGAGGTTTTAAAGATCAATTGCTAAATCTAATCGACATCAAAGTGAAGAAGTTTTCTTGCAATGCCAGTACAATGAAAAAGCAATCAATCAACAGTTCAAGTCTAGTGACCAGGATGAGGTTTGAATGATCAATTCCTAAATCTAATTAACATCAAAGTTGGGAATAACGGATTGAAACTTGTACGGTTTCAGTACTGTTTTCTTGCAATGCCAGTACAACGAAAAAACAATCAATTAGCTGTTCAAGTCTAGTGACCAAGATGAGGTTTGAATGATCAATTGCTAAATCTAATCAACATAGAAGTTGTGAATACCGTGCTGAAACTCATATTTGATTTCAGTATCGTTTTCTGTCCACTGCGACACGTACCAGCTGATACCAGCCCGGTACAGTACAGCACATATAACTCTGATCAAAATAGCTTTTTCATCCCATAACACTAATCTGATGAATAACCAATTAATTAACACATACTCAAATCCAAACTGAGTTGAGAAAAGTTGAAAATTTTTTATAGTAAAGATTGAATCTTTCTTACAGTCCGAGTACGCAACGAGTGACTTCTCTTCCTTTCTCGAGGCATTTCTCAGGATTGGGATCCTTTTTCTTGCACTTAAGAAACGCCACATTCTCCGGTGAGCATCTAGTCGCTATGTGCTTCGACGACGCCGTTAGCACCGCCGACGTCGGGATCGGGTTTCCAGCAGCATCCACCGCACTCGCCATCCCCGACTAGTTAAAGCCTACAATCACTGAACAACTAAGAAATTTCAATCCTTTTTCGCACAAAGACTCCACAATTTCTCAGTTCCCAAACACAAAAAGCAAAAAAAAAGAAAATTTATGCGAAGAGAATAGATTACAGTACCTCTAAGTGGATGATATTGACCGTGTAACAGAGAGAGAATGGGAATTGAGTCGAGGCAGTTCAGTTGTTCAGAAATTGGAGAGAGCTTGAACTGGTGATAGCAGTATTGGGTTTGTTTGGGTATTAGGGTTCTAGGACCGGCCCATATTGTGGAGGGCATTTATGGAATTTACGAAAAAGTCTCCCCCATCTTATGGGGTTTATCAATTAGAACTCATTACTTCGTAAGAAGGAGGAGGAGGAGAAGAAACAGTGAAACGTAAGTAGGGTTTTGCCAGAATTTAACGGTTTTGATTGGGTTTTTTATCTTTCTGTTCTCTTTGATTCATGAAGTTTAGTTTAGCTCGAAAGGCGTTCGATGGAATGACTAATAGAGGGTTTTCCGGTACATATATTGCATTTTTGATTACGTGGTTTTTTCGACTTGTTCATTTAAATTGTTGCTGTAGGCTTTGTGTGGAATCGAGGGTTTAGCTTCATTGAGGCTGTTTATTTGCATTTCTGATTTTGATGGGGATCTATAGGTTTATGTAATGATCTCTACATTCATTGTATGAGACTGTGGCTTTTGAACTAATGCATTCAGATTTTAATGGCGTTTTTGTTCAGATACCTATGTTCATTGCTCTGAGCTGTTGTTTGATCCTATAATGATCTCAATATTCGTTGTATGGGACTGTGGCTCTTGAGCTAATGCATTCAGATTCTAATGGCATTTTGTTCAGATCACTTTGTTCATTGTACCGAGCTGTTGTTTGATCCGCATGGTTTATAGCTGTTGTTTGATCCTCACGGTCTATGTAATGATCTCTATGCTCATTGTATGGGACTGTGGCTTTTGAACCAATGCATTCAGATTTTAATGGAGTTTTTGTTCAGATCAGTATGTTCATTGTAATGAACTGTTGTTTTTGTAAAGATTTTGACTGCAACTGAAACTTATTTAGCTTGTATAGTTGGGAACTCCATTTCTTTTTCTTTGTAGAAATTGATATGTTACATTTCTTTTTCATGGCTTTCTATTTTGGATGGGTTAGGAAATGGGTGACAAGAAGAAGAAGACTTTCATGTTCATCCGCCTTGTATCCGCTGCTGGGACTGGATTCTTCTATGTGAAAAGGAAGAGTGCTAAGAAGGTCGCAGAGAAGCTTGAGTTCCGGAAATATGATCCTCGGGTTAATCGCCATGTTCTGTTTACAGAGGCAAAAATGAAATGAGTTTGAAGCTATGCAACCGTCTACTATAAACTTGTTATTGCAGTACTGTAGATTTGTATTTGAATCAAGCTGAATCAGTACATTTTTTAGGCTCTTTTGCTATTGATTACTCACAGAGCACCTTCCTCGTTGACCCTTGCTCGATGTCTCTCCATTTCTATTTGCAGTTTTAGGGTATTGACCAAAAACTGGTTACTGCAAGTTTCTCATATGGAAAGTTATATTATCATATGTACCTACTTCATATAACTTTTGGAATTTCCATCTCCACTTTGTGATTTAGACTAAGTTCTATGTTTGAAGTTATCAATAAATTGAGGTGTTAGTGCTTGAGATGAAATTGATTTCTTACTTCTGCTCTATGGTATATTCATCTAGCCAACAGCTCGGAAGTAGGCTGATCTTTGTTGTCACCTAACTCGAGTCGGTTAAAATTGGGTAGGATAATATGAAATCTTACCTCTTCGGTACTTACAGTACAATGTGTGTTACACTTTACATCAAAGCAGGGGTAAAAGCATTATACTTTAGGCTTGAGGGATTATACTTTATTCTGCAGATTCATGTTTACAGGAGATTCGATATTGAAAGGACAGAGTGAGCATGTGATGTTGGAAGAATCAGGATTATGGCATGCCATATGGTATACCATTTTCTGTTGTGGGTGCCTGCTTCTTGTACAGTGTTTTATGTTTTCAGGTCAGACCTCTCAATTACAAGTTTGGTGGGATGTACTTTGGAGCACATCAGAATGTGTGGTCGAAGTATGATCTTGCGTGTGAAAGCAGAGGGTGACAGTTTCTGGTTTCCACAATTCTTGGGAATTCTTGGGAACCACTAGTTCTAATGCTCCCAAATACTCCGGGAACACAAAAACCACAGGCCGGGAACTTGGACTTTAAACCAAGTTCGATCCCATCATGTATGGAGACTTTTCTAACGTTAGGTGTATGAATCTATCAATATCACCTACTGGATCGTGTGGAAAGAGAGAGAATTTTGAGGTTTATGTGTCGAAGTTTTCATGGTTTCTGTACCCAGCAACTCGTGGAACACGATCTATACCAGACCATGGGAACCTCTAGTTCTAATGCTCCCAAAAACTGGGGGAACACAGTCTATATCAGACCCTGTGAAAGTTCAATGTTTTTTCCATGTTCGAGTCTATAACGCCACCAGCTAATTCCTTGCCTCCGCCGCACAGGCCAAGAACTTGGGACTTCAATCCAAGTTCGATCCCATCATGTTTGAAGACTTTCCTTGCTGGTATATTAACGTTAGTGTATGTCTGAATCTATCAATATCTTCTACATGAAATTTGAGGTTTCTGTCGAAACTTTCACGGTTTCTGTTCCTCATTCACACATCACATTCCAAGTCTATCAAGGTGAGTGCAGATTAGTTTTTCAGTTCAAGTCGGGTTTGAAGCTCAACTTGATTGGACCGGGACTGAAATGACATGACATTGGTTTGGTCGAGTTGAGTAGTCCAGATTTTCTGTCTAATATTACTCTGTTTTATTCTGTCTCATATAATCTCAACCATTTATTTTGCGGGACCAATGCGGGATCCATGCAAGACCCACATAAATAAATAACTGAGATTTATTAGACACAATAGGACACCATAATATTGGACAGAAGATCTGAACTCCGAGTCGAGAGTCATCCTTAATAATTACTAATTCCACAAAATTAGTAATTATCTTAATTTTAGTATAAAATATACTTAAAGAGAAGCTTGTTGATTCTAAATAAATTAGTTGAATAAAATAGGAAATGAGCATTGGAATTTTAATATAATATTATTTATATCATATTAAATAAATAAACCAAATTGATGATCCTTAAATTAGAAATTACCAAAAATTTAAGTATATTAAGATCTATATTATAGAGTATTATCAGTATTATTTTAAAAACATTAAAACGTAATATGATGTCATAAATAACGGTGACATTTAAGTTTAATTTTTTTTATTTAAATGTTAAAAGACGAATTCATACTTTTTATTATTCTATTGCGAGGTAGTAAGACTCGAGTTCGACTCAAAATTTTATGATCATCCCGGGCACAATGCAAAACCTGATTGAGTCCTAGGTTCTCAATTTGAGCTAAAACTCAAGCTCGGCTTGAAATTTTATTATCGGTCTTGAGCACAATCCAAAGCTTGATTAGGTTCGAGGGTTCCGATCTGAGCCGAAGCTCGAGTTTGGCTCGGAATCTTATAGTCAAATCCGAACTAAGCTCGATATTATATATATATAAATATAATTTTTTATTTAAAGTGAACAAACCTTGTGAACAGTAATTCTATTTATATCTTACGTTATTTGAGTCAACAGTGTTCGATTCATCTCATAAGGTGCAAGTGTGTGCCACGTTTAGAGCCGCAATTGTCTTAAGAGAGTAAGTGATGTAAGTCACGTGCAAATCCCAAACTCTCTCTCAATTATTTTTTTTCTCATTATATACAAATTCATATATAACTTTTTAATTATTTACCAAATTACTTCATATTATCCAATTAAAAAATAAATATTATGCCAAAACAATCCTTAATTTGACAAATTTGAAGTAATTAAAAAATTGAATTTGTTCGATTAATTTAACTGTAAAAATTTTGAAATAACTTATTTTTCGATTCAAAATTTAATTTTAATTTGATTTACTTTAATAATTCTTGTGGTAAAAAAATTGACCAATTAATTAATTAGTCAGTTTTAATGAACTAATTAATTTTTATAAATTAGAATTAATTTATTTATTTATATCTAACATCAATCAATTTGAATTAATTTTTAATTTTTAATTAATTTTATAACCACCTAATATTAATTAAAATTTTTAATTTTAATATTTAGAACATTGCAAACTAAAAAAAGGTTTGTAAACTTAAAAAATTGCAAATTTGTGAGAAAATTGTAAAGTTAGTGCAATAGATCTATCTCTCTATCTATATCTCTTTTTATTATCCTTTTAGGATTTCTGATGACGTGGCCCAATTGGAATGTGACCGCCATAGCCACGAAAGCTATTTAGTTGTTAAGACACTCACACTTTGGACACACACACACCATACTGGTCACCACATGCTCTCTCTGCAACTCTCCACTACCACCTTTTTTTTAACTAGTTTACTTCCATAACTTCATTAGTGGGATTTCAGACCCACTTGCAAATTCTTCTCTAGAACTTAAAAGTTTCAGCTTTTGGGTTGTTCTTGTTCTTCGAGTATAGTGTGTCTCACAGGTTTGGAACTCTTTGATTCTTTAGTTTCATCGTCTCCACTGCAATGGCTCTCTGTCCATTGTCATTTCCTGCTCGTGTTTATGGGATCACAAGCTTGGACTCCCAGAAGCACGCGCCTTTGACTTCTTATTTCACGTTGGAAATGGATCTGCCATGCCAGTATTTGAAAAAGGTCAATCGGGTTTTAATGTTTATGTGTTTGTGTACATTCTGTTTTGTGAACAGAAACAGAGTACCTCTCATTGTGAAACACAGGATTGTACAATATCATCGTTTCTTGAGACTGTTTTGTGTTCTTGTTTTGGTTCAGGTTAAGAAAAGGGCTAGTGGGATTTGTGCATCATTATCTGAGAGAGAAGAGTATCACTCCCAAAGGCCACCAACACCTCTCTTGGACACCATAAACTACCCAATTCACATGAAGAATCTATCAGTCAAGGTACATGAACAGTCCCATAGTCGAAAAGGAATCGTGGTTTTCTTATGGTTTTTTGAGGATAGATAGTGATGGAGGCCATTTTATGTCAATATAAACAGGAGTTGAAGCAACTAGTAGACGAGCTCCGGTCAGAAGTTATCTTTAACGTTTCAAGAACGGGGGGGCACTTAGGGTCTAGCCTTGGTGTGGTTGAACTCACGGTGGCTCTTCACTACGTTTTCAATGCCCCTAAAGATAGGATTCTTTGGGATGTTGGTCATCAGGTTGGTTTCTCAGTTCTGCTTCTATGCTATCGAACTGATGTTTTCCCAGAATTAAGGAGAAGATACTGTTTAGGCACCCTTGTTTCTTACTGTTAGATTCTACCTATGTTTTTTGCAGTCCTATCCACATAAAATCTTGACTGGGAGAAGAGACGAGATGCATACACTCAGGCAGACAAATGGGATATCAGGTTTTACGAAACGATCCGAAAGTGAATATGATTGCTTTGGTGCTGGTCACAGCTCTACCACCATTTCTGCAGGCTTGGGTACTGATCTGCTTCATTTTCTAACACGATAGATTTTAGTTATTAACTGTATGACTGAATGGAGTATATACATTTCACAACTCAGTTTGCAGCTATTGAACGCTTTTTGACTTGAATTAGCACAGCTGGAACCCCAACAAGTTCATTTTGGATACCGGAGTTCTGTTTAGAGTATGTTTTCATGAAGAAGAATGTTTAACGTCCAAAACAGTTGAAGAGTGCCGCTTTGGAAACTTGATTTGGATGTGGGAACTGTTCAATTGGTTTTCTGATATGAAATTTTTTAATGTCGTAATGACAGATTATGTATCATCTTCTTGACAGGGATGGCTGTAGGGAGGGATTTGAAAGGAAGAAACAACAATGTTGTTGCAGTTATCGGTGATGGTGCAATGACAGCAGGACAAGCTTATGAAGCTATGAACAATGCGGGTTATCTCGATTCTGATATGATTGTTATTCTTAATGACAACAAACAGGTTTCTTTACCAACTGCAACTCTAGATGGACCAGTTCCACCAGTAGGAGCTCTAAGCAGTGCTCTTAGTAGATTGCAGTCTAGCAGGCCTCTTAGAGAACTCAGAGAGGTTGCTAAGGTAAGTATATATAGGAACAGAAGAGAGAGAGAGAGAGAGAGAGGTTGGGGCACAGGTGGCTTACACATTGAAATGGAATCTAAAACTGGTTTTTGTGGGAATTTCAGGGAGTTACAAAACAAATTGGTGGACCGATGCATGAATTGGCAGCAAAGGTGGATGAATATGCTCGTGGTATGATCGGTGGCTCTGGTTCAACTCTTTTTGAAGAGCTTGGACTCTACTATATTGGTCCTGTTGATGGTCACAACATAGATGATCTTGTTGCCATTCTCAATGAAGTTAAGAGTACCAAGACAACAGGTCCAGTATTGATCCATGTTGTTACCGAGAAAGGTCGGGGATATCCGTATGCCGAGAGAGCAGCTGACAAGTACCATGGTATATTTCAGTGAGATATTTGCAAAAGTTATGTGATTTTTGCTTATATAACAGTGCAAAGAACTGCTTACTATCATAACATAAGATTGATTTTAGCCTTTTTTTATTTTGCAGGTGTGACGAAATTTGATCCCGCTACAGGAAAGCAATTCAAGGGTGCTGCTAATACACAATCTTATACAACATACTTTGCTGAGGCTTTAATTGCAGAAGCAGAAGTGGACAAAGATATTGTTGCAATTCATGCTGCAATGGGAGGAGGAACGGGACTGAACCTCTTCCTTCGCCGTTTTCCCACGAGATGCTTCGATGTCGGGATAGCAGAACAGCACGCTGTTACTTTTGCTGCTGGACTGGCCTGTGAAGGCCTCAAGCCTTTTTGTGCAATCTACTCGTCTTTCCTACAGAGAGCTTACGACCAGGTAAAGACAACAGGAGAAATATTTATCTATAATGCTGTTTAGATTCTCTGACAAAGGTCTACTTGGTGAAAATCGCAGGTAGTCCACGATGTAGATTTGCAGAAACTGCCAGTAAGATTTGCAATGGACAGAGCTGGGTTAGTTGGAGCTGATGGCCCAACTCATTGTGGAGCTTTTGATGTCACTTTTATGGCATGTCTCCCAAACATGGTGGTGATGGCTCCTTCAGATGAGGCAGAGCTTTTTCACATGGTTGCCACTGCTGCTGCAATTGATGATCGTCCAAGCTGTTTCCGTTACCCTAGAGGAAATGGTATAGGTGTTCCTCTGCCAACCGGAAACAAAGGCGCTCCTCTTGAGGTAAGTTCTTGTCAGGTTCTTACCAGGTATTTGTCAGAAAGTTCCAATGTAATCCATAAGACCTGGTATTTCCCTACAGGTTGGAAGGGGCAGGATCTTAATTGAAGGAGAAAGAGTGGCACTGCTGGGATATGGGGCTGCAGTGCAGAACTGTTTGGCTGCTGCTTCATTAGTTGAATCACACGGCTTACGTCTAACAGTTGCCGATGCTCGGTTCTGTAAACCATTGGATCATGCCCTTATTCGCAGTTTAGCAAAATCACATGAAGTCTTGATCACAGTGGAAGAAGGATCAATTGGTGGCTTCGGTTCTCATGTTGCTCAATTTCTTGCCTTGGATGGTCTTCTCGACGGAAAACTCAAGGTACTGATCCAAGTTACTTTTCACATTAGCACTTGCACGTTTACTTAATAACACAAAAACTCATTGAAACTTCAGAATGTCTTTATGATGATTGAAGTTAAAGCACTCGTTCATTGACACATTGAGATGAACTGAATTGAAGTTAAAGCCGGATTACTTAAACGAATTTGGTCCTTATTTGCAGTGGCGACCGCTTGTACTTCCCGACATGTATATCGACCATGGATCCCCAGCTGATCAAACAATGCAAGCTGGTCTCACACCATCCCACATTGCAGCCACAGTGTTTAACATACTAGGACAAAAGAGAGAGGCCCTGCAAATACTGACATAGAAGATAGCAGGAACATCCTGGTCTCAGCTTCCGACTGCAATGTTCGATATTTCTAACCGTGATCGTTTTTTTCACTATGTAAAAATATAGTGTTGGTTCCTTAAGTTTCTTTGTAATGGATCCATCTCTAGCTCTGGTCAGGTCAGAAGTAGAAAAAAAGATGTAATCTTGCCAAAGTTGAGAAGGAGTTATGAAATTCAAAGATCTTAAAAATTGTGGCTTCATCATCTCGTGTCCAACTCACCTGGCAAGTAAAACATTTTCACAAACACCTGGTATCAGATCAAGTCTTCTTTGATATGTACTAAATAAACTGTGTCAATGATTCAGCGTCAAAATGATAAGCTTGTCAAAAGCAATGATTCTTTTCAAAAGTTAAAGTTCAGTATTCTGATTCACACTGCCAAATCGTCAATTCTCGTACCAGGAATATGTCGTGTCAGGTGTAGATCCGTTGGAGAGAAGAAAAGGGTCAACCTTTTCAAAGTCTGCCGACTTCAAATCCTAATCCACTCAATGAATGTGGGGCGGTGTGACTGTGAATAGATAACTAAGTCAGCTAAGGTTCCACGTTGGTGCATTCCTGAATAGGTAACCACTTAGCAACACCTAAGGCTCATAGTGTCAATCCCAACAAATGGAATTTTGTAAATTGTATATATTGGAGACAAGTGTCAAAAAAAAGTTAAAGACGACTGAAAAATAATTATTAATTTAAATTAGATTTAATTAATTTAAATTGAATTTAAGATAAAAATTAAATTAATCATGCTAATAATATTTAATTGATTCGTATATAATGTTTAAAGATAATAAAAGATTGAGTTAAGTCAAGATAGATTTGGTCGCTATGATCGGTTCGAGACCTAAACTCCAGCCTGATTGGGCTCTAAGTAATTCAAAGTTTGATAGAAACGAATCAGGTTCAAAAGCTATAATTATTTAAAAAAAGTTAAAAAAGGATAATGGAGACAAGTATTTTACAAAAGTTAAAAGGGTGATTAAAAACAATTATTAAATCTAGTTGAGATTAATTAATTAATTATTATGTCAATAATATTTAATTGGTTCATATGTTTTGATTATATTATCTAAGGATGATACTAGTGAGTGGGTTCACACCAAACTCAGTTCTTTGTAATTGAGCTGGGTCTAAAAAATTTTTCAAAACCAAATAATTTGGTCCTAGTCTTGACCTGATTAGTAATAGAGGATCAGACTTCAGTCTCGGTTAGGTCGTGAAACTCGAATTTAAATTGAGTTTGAAATCTAAATTTTTTATAAAAAAAGTCGAACTTGGCTCTAAACTCAATTAACTCAATTTAAGTGTATTAAGTTTGGATCAGATCGGACCGAATTGAACTTTTTTGTGAACCCTATAAAAATTGAAAACTAATTTTTATAAATTTTAAAGATAATAATTTTTTTTAATACAAGGGAAGAAACAGAACTAGCGCTGATGACTGGCGTACGACACTCCTTGCGCATCTCGGTGAATAAGCTCCTGGATAATCTTCAGTGGCTCCTGTAAGAGGTGCAGACCTGGCCTTAATACGCGTGCAAACGCGGTCAATCTGTCAACACACTGGTTTGCCTCGCGAAAGGTATGTTGCAGTTGGACCTCCCAGTCGTGTTGCAGAAGTTCACGGATACCTGCAACCAAAGAAAAGTCCTCAGTTAGTGGTCCGTGGGAAGCAGAAAGAATGTTAATTACCTCTAGCGAATCGACTTTAACGACAACACGTCTGAAGCCTAGGTCCAAGGTCACCTAGAGGCCAGAGACCACGCCCCAGAATTCTGCAGACAAAGGCGAGCCCCTCCCAAAGGCTCTGGCTGGAACGCCCCATCCGAATTTAATTTCACCCATTCCTCCCGCGACTTAGTCCAGCCCACTAAACTCCCCACAGCCAATCCCGGGGTTGGGAAAACATTCGTTTCCATAGTTCTAGCGCGACCAATTCATTCCACCTAGTCCATTACAATGCTTGTAGCATCCTCCGGCCAAACAAAATCCCTTTCGAATAGGCAGTTGTTACGTCATTTCCATAAGAGCCAAACAGCTACATCATAGGTCGTAGCCTAGTCGACCTGTTGGACTTGCGAGTGGTTGCTGAGATTAGTCACCAACCATATCCCCTCATCCTATTGGAAGAAGATCGTATCAACCACATCCTGTGGAAATTTACGTCAGAAAGTTTGCACTCGCAGGCAATCACGAGCTGCATGTGTGGTCGTCTCTTCCTAGCCACAGAAATGGAAACCGCTGTCCATGACGATGTGCCTGACTACGTGCTGCTGATTAGTCAAGAGTTTTCGGTTAGCCAGTAGCCACAGGTAAGAGCGAATTCGCTAGGGTCCAGGCCATGTCCATATAACCTCCCATAGCTTATGATTCGTGTCCAGAAAGGGGCCTTCTTGTAGTTCATACGCGGATGCCACAGTGAACCTCCCATGGGTGGTAGGCCCCCACGCCAATTGATTGTCCCCTCGTTCCTTTGCAGTAGGGCAGAGAGATGCTAACACCAGACAGACTACAGAAGGCAGGTATTGTTGAAACTCCTGCCATAGCCAGTTTCCCTCTGCACTCACAAAATTGGCAACTGTGGCGGTTATACTATGATCCGGAATTTGAGAGGTCGCCACGTGGATAAGCGGGCCCCAACCTGGCACCCAATTTTCCTACCATAATAAAATTCGACGGCCATTGCCTAGCAGCCATTTACTCCCTTGTCGTACGAGGGGCCAGGTTGCCGAAATGCCCCTCCAAACTATATTTTGGAGGATGTGGGAAATATACAGCCTATATTTAGCTTTGAGAACCTGTACCCAAAGGGCGTCAGTTGCGTCAGCAGGGCCCAGCCTAGCTGGGCGAGGAGGGCATCATTGGTAGGGCGGATCCGTTTAAGACCGAGGCCCACAGCAGATTTAGGTTGACAGGCTGACGCCCAGTTGACAAGGTGCATTTTTCGCTGGGTGGGCTCAGAACCCCAAATAAAATCTCTCATAATTTTCTTTAGGTCGTCACTAAGTTGTCGCGAGAGACGGACAGTTTGCATTGTGAAGATAGGAAGTGCAGCCATGACTGACTGGGTTAAAGTAACCCGCCCAGCATGCGACAAAGTCTAGGCCCGCCAGCTTGCGAGTTTCTTCTGAGCAATATCCAAAATGTGCTGGAAGTTACTAGTATTACCCTTTAATTTAATAAGAAGCATAATAATTTTTCAAAACTTGTAGGCAATATCATATACTAATTTTTTTAAAAAAATAAATATTAAAAATTGAAATCTTGAAATAAATTATCTGATAATAACTCAATGAATATGATCAAAATGAAAAATTCAAGCTTACTTGTTTCATCCAATATCTAAAGTTAACCAATACTCAATTTTTTTTTATTATTTTGATAAAAGGATTTCCAAAGAAAAATAACTCAAAACGATTTTAAAAAAAAAGTATAATTAAAATAGACATTAATTAACCACACGACAGTTCCTCCTAATCTCTCCGGCGTTTCCAGTGAGCACATCAATGGTGCTCATCTTCTTCATTGACCTAGCGAACTCCATAAAGAACACATTCGACCTCTGAAGCCGCCTGACAATGGCGGTCGAGTATCCATCGCTCAGCAACGCAGCATCAGACTGAAACAGACCTCTGTTCTGGAGAAGGTTGGTGAAGTACTTAGTATCAAATGAAAGTGAGCTTCCAGGGTCCATCTCCACCTCCGTCGCCGGCCGGTTGATTGGATTGGGACATATTGTTCTCAGGAACTGCGCATATAATGGATCTAGTGACGGATCGGGGTCTCCTCTACCTGTGAAGTTGTAGAGCCTAGCTGCAAAATTTGAACAGTTCCGAGAAATGCCAATGGTGTGTGCACCTGCACGCACGATATGTTGGAATTTCAAAGGAAGCATAAGAAGATAAATGGAATAATAGAAACTCACATTATTTATTATTAAACGTGGTAGTCTTATATAGACTAAATACAAACAACTATTAGAGAAATTTCAGCCACCAAAT